>CM056594.1:57155391-57246621 GCA_029721355.1 Tegillarca granosa | reverse complement strand
CCAGATCTACAATGCTTACTACCCAAACTAAGCAACCTAACCCCAACCAAAAAGTACTGAGATGTAATGCTTATTATACAAAACAAGTTTAAAGAAAGCAAAAGTAAATAACTTTAAATTAACTATAACATTTCAGACCTTCTTTTATAAATTTACACAAATCAATGATTTCTTTCCTGTTTCCACTTTTTAATAAACATGCTAATTTTAACGTGTTCGGTCTGATATAATATTTTTCTTTAATAATTTTTTTCTTAGATCTTTGAACTTTTCACACTCCAACAAAAAATGGTATTCGTCCCCAATGCATGATTTGTCACAAAGTTTACATTTCCTTTCAGTTCTGTCAATTTTTTCCCACCTCCCCTTTTCTATAGGTAAACAATGATTAGTGGTCCTAAATTTAACAAAAATTAATCTAAAATTAACAGGTAAAAAATTAAGGTATTTTTCAAAACCAAACTGATCCTTATAAATTCTATATATTAGAGCCTTGGAAGACTGCTCTATTTGTGAATACCAATTTTGACAGAACTGGTCTTTCAGCTTTTGTTCGATTGATTTAATTAACCAGGTTTTGTTGACTTGACTCCCTTGAGAATTCCAGATATTGCTTAGACCTACCGAATCCAACAAATTTTTTATTTTGCAAACCCAGGCTATATTTTTCCCTCGTTATGATGACATAGTAATAACCTATAACAATAGTTTGATAACTTATTTTTAGGAAATACCGTATTATACCAAAATAAAACCATTCTTTTATATATTTGTACATGTAATGGGAACCTTCCAAGTTCCCCATATACCATATACGTAGGTGTAGTAGTTTTAAGCTTGAGAATTTTTTTACAGTATTGTATATGTATTTTTTCAAACAATTCTAACTTTTCAAAACCCCAAACTTCACAAGCATAAACTAATATCGGTAATATCAATTTATCAAACAAATCTAGTTGACATTCGACTGACAATTGATTATTTTCTAACTTTCTATATACACTGAATAAAGCCTTACATGCTTGCTCATATAGGTTTTTTCTAGCTGTATAAAATTTACCATTTCTATTGAAGAATATACCCAAATAACAATAGCTATCGACGTAATCCAGAATAGCACTACCAAAATTTAATACAAGCATCTGATTAGTTTTTCTCTTACTAAACATCAACACTTTCGTTTTATCAATATTGACCTCTAGTTTCCACATATTACAGTAATCGTAAAAAAACATTTAAAGTATTCTGCATATCAATTTCATTTTCCGAAAATATTACAGTATCATCTGCATAGAGAAGAAGTAGAATTTTTACGTACTGGTATAACATTTCGACACCCATTTCCGTTAAACATTTTAGACCTGCTATATTATTTTGAGTCAGAAACTCTTCTAAATCATTAACATAAATAGAAAAAAGAAAGGTGACAAATTTTCTCCTTGGCGAACAACAATCTCGCTGAAAAAGTAATTAGATTTCAAACTTCCTTTAACAACACATGATTTAATACTATCATAAATATTTTTATGACATTAAAACATTTACCATTAATGTTATATTTTCTGAGCTTATACCACAACCCGTTTCTCCAAACTTTATCAAAAGCCTTTTAAAATCGATAAAAACGCAAAATAACTTTCTTTTTGATGAGAATAAACATTCAACAATACTATATAATATAAAGATATTATCTACTGTAGAGTAGTTTTGCCTAAAACCAGCTTGAGATTTAGACAGAATTTCTTCACTCTCTGCATATTTTTTTAAACGATTATTAAGGATAGCTGTAAAAAGTTTGCCGAAACAACTTAATATAGTTATAGCTCTATAATTGTCAGGATCTTTGTAGTCACCTTTATTTTTATACAGAGGTTTAATAGTTCCAACAATCCAATCATCAGGTATAAGTCCAGTGTTAAAAATAAAGTTAAACAATAATACATAAACTGGTAAGATTTTACTGAATGTGGATTTTAAATATTCATTTAAGACGTTATCTACCCCAGGCGATTTATTGTTTTTAAGATTTTTAACCGCAGTTATTATTTCAGTTTCTGTGATAGGACCATTTATTTCAGCATTAACATTATTTTCAAAACAGCTGTAATCTATTTCTTCTTTATTACTGTCGTTTTCTTCAAAAGAATTCAACCCTTTAAAATATTCCGATGATAGAATTTGTCCAAATCAAAGTTATTTTCTTTTTTTTCTAGAAACATTTCTATTAAGAACCTTCCAATAGTCTTTTGGGTTTGACGTGCGGATATTTTGTAATTTTTATTTCTAGTTTTCTCTGATAAAGTTTATAATGCTTACATAGTACTTTTTATACGATTTACTAGCCACTTTAAGATTTGCTTTTGCAATATCAGTTTTAATTTTAGAAAAAGTTGCTTTATGTAAACAGTTTTCTCTTCTCCCTACATTCTTTACCAAACCCACGGCTTTGAGGTTTTATTATTTATATATTTCTTAAAACCAAAAGACTTTTTGGCAGATTTTGAAAAAGGTAACATATTTTTCTAACCTCGTCATTGATAAAATCTTTCTTGTCTCTATTTACATCAAAATTTACAAAATCATTCATTATATTTACAATATCTACATCTGATATACTCTCAATAAAAGAGTTAGCCTTTTCTTCACACCATTTACTTGGCTTAGTAGTAGAGACCATTTTATCATTTACCTTTAAATGACCATTATTGTAGTATTTGATTGAGAATTCAACAGGACAGTGTATATCGGACAAAAGATTATCAAACTCTAGTATACAGAAGTCTTCAATAACGCTAAACAAAGCAGGTGTACATATAACATAGTCAATTAAAGTAACATTCTTAGACGTAACTTTACCTATACCACTATCCCTACCTGCTCTACCATTAACTATGAGCATGTTACTATTTTTACACATGTCAACTAGTTTGTAACCAAACCTGTTAGGTTTGCTTACATCCATGTTATACCTATCCAAAGGAACCCCAAGATTTTTAAGTGTATTTATCCCAGATAATTGGTAAAGTACAGATTCGTCTATGTCTAGAAATTCAGAAAAAGTTGTATTTATGACAGTGTAATCTTTTAGATTTCAAGATCTAGCATTAAAATCCCCAATTAAACATACGTTAGAGCAAATATTCGAAATTTTAATTATTTCATTTTCTAGTTCTTCAAAACAACCTATATCGGAGTATATTGAGTCCACTGGAGGAATATAAACCACCCCAAAAATAACATCTTCGTTTCCTATCAAATTTTACATTTCAACCAGAGAACCAAATTACCATCAGATTGTATTTCACTAAAACTACTTGCAACTTATTTTTGACAAAAATACCCAGCCCTCCGCGTCTAGTTTTGTAACATTTCGAATAAAAGTTAAAATTGTTTATTTCAATTTCATCTACATTAATAAGTTTTGTTTCAGTTGTAAACAAAACATCATATGTATTGAGGAATTCAACAAATTCCGGAATCAACAATTTTGCTCTTAGTCCGCAGACATTTAGCCCACATAATTTTAAAGTTCCCTTGTCTAGAGTTTGTATTTGAGTGTTTAAATTGGCATATATATTAACAGTACTTTGAGTAGATCCACCCCCTGCCTCATTCTAGCTATGGTCTTGATCGCAGTCAGGAATATCCGTAATTGTGTTGGTCGAAACAGCCTCTGCGTAGGATCAACCATCTCCGTTGTTACTCTCGTTAGAGTACACCCGTTGCCTCTTTGACGCTCTGATACTAGCCTGGCCATGAGCCTGTTGGTTGGTTACTGGTGCAAAACGGTCCGTTCGTCTATGCATTCTGTTATCAGGGACGAAAGAGATGGTTCTGCTATCCTCTACGTTTGCTATTTCACCAGGTCTCTCATGTTGTAGCTCGGGATCCACGTAAAGCTTCCCATTAATGTATAGCTTATCAATTTTTAGGAACGCTTTATTGTTAATCCCTTGCTTTACGGAGAACAGGGTAAAGTTCCTTACGTTTATTTTCAATTTCTGTTGGGAATTGCTCACTGATCCTTTACCTTGTACCGGCAAGATTTTTTGATTTTGCCGCACCAGTTCTCTTTGTTTGAAGCGGGTAAAATGAGCAACAATTTGGCGTGATCTATCATTAAAACGCCTCCCAAAACGATGAACATTTTCAAAATCAATATCGTCGGTAATACCTAATTGATCATGGATAAACTTCTTAATAAGCGATTCAGAATCTTCTTGTTGATTTGGTGCAGAGGGTTCTTCGGGAATACCGGAAAAAACTAGATTATTTCTCATTGTACGGGACTGCAGTTGAAGGAGCTTATCTCTCAGCTCTCCATTTTCATATTGTAAATCTGCGGCAAAATATTTTAAATCTGCCAGCTCTGAACTTTCTTTTTTGTAATTTTGTTATCTGTATCTTTAAGCCGCGTATCTCCATATCATTAGTAGAACAATCATTTTTTATTTCACTACACTTTAAATCAACACTCGTTACATTATTTTCACAGAGTTTTACTTGTTGGGCAACTATTTGTACCGATGATTCGACCTCTTGAACCCTTTGAGATAAGTTGGACAATCGGCCATCAATACTATTTAAACGGCCATCAATACTATCTAGTCTGGTCAGTTTTATCTCTATGTTCTGTAAACGATTCATCATTTCACTGAGACAGTAACTTAAGTCTAAAGGTACGGGTTTGTGTTGTGTATTGGGTTGATCATTTATACCCTGTCTTGTTAACTGGCTATTATTCATAATAATAATAATAATAATAATAATTAATCTTTATTTAAAGTCGAAAAATTTAAATAACAAATAACATAAGCTCTTAGGAGCTTTTGTTCGACTATACATATATTAAAAGACATGCAAACATACATTTACAGAACATACATGCAAGTAATCAAATCATAGTATACAAATATAAACTAAAAAAGGACAAGCACAGCACAAAGTATGAACTAAAAATGAGGAGAAAGAAAAAAAATAAAAGCAACCTAAACTGAAGCATAGTAAAAATTTAAAATAAGATGAATAAAATGAAGCAAAAACGTAATTATTGGAGTAAAATGAAGTCTAAGCGCTACGACAGGCAAAACAGTGACACGAGTCACCAGACCACCGTTTGATAAGGCTTTTAAAATTATTAAGAGACTGTTCTTTTCTGAGGTGGTCTGGTAACTGGTTCCACAACTTTGCACCACCATAGCGCATAGACCTCAAACCATACCTGCTAGTTCTGACTGATGGTAGCTCTGTTTTGTTTGTGTACCTGAATGAGATAGAAGACGTTTTAATGTTAATAAGATCTGGAAGATAAAGTGGGATGTTTTTAGTGATAATTTTGAAGACTTCTGTTGCCATTGTTCGTATGCGTCTGAGTTTGAGTGATGGAAGTTTGGATTTTTCCAGGAGTTCATCGTATGTACTGTTGTAGTCTGTGTATATGAAGCGTAGTGCACGTTCCTGTATTTTTTCAAGTTTTTGTGTGTTATACTGACTGCAGAAATGCCAAGTAAGTGGACAGTAGTTAAAATTAGAAAGTATGAAGGAGTGATAAATAGTAAGTCTTCCAAGTCTGTTTAAATGGTTACCAATGCGTTTGAGGACGTTCAACTGTCTAGATGCTTTTTTATATATGTCAGAAATGTGGGTGTTGAATTAAAGTTCGAAATCTATTGTGACCCCTAGCAGTTTGACGTCATTTTCTGTCTGTATAATGTTATTATTATTTAGAGTTAGAGTAATATTTGCTTGTTGTGTTTTTTTTTTGCCTATTGCTATAGCTTGAAACTTGTCTGGGTTTGCTTGCATTTGGTTATTTTCGAACCATTGTATGAGAGAGATACTGTCTGTTTGTAGATCTGATATGATAGTGTTTAGGTCAGAGTTTGAAGCAGAGAGTGTGTTATCGTCAGCGTAGTTGTACAGACTGCAGTTTTTGGTAAAGTAGAAGATGTCATTAAGATGTTAAATAGGACAGGGCCCAAGATAGAACCCTGTGGAACCCCTTTGTACAGTTGTTGCCAGGAGCTGATAGTTGTATCAAGTTTGACGCATTGCTGTCGGTTTGTTAAATAGCTTTTCATAAGTTGTGTTGCTGCTTCAGATAGTCCGTAATGTTTAAGTTTAAGGAGAAGAAGGTCGTATGGGAGACAGTCGAAAGCTTTAGACAGATCCATCAGAATGGCTGCACAGTATTTATTTTCGTCAAGAGCTTTACGCCAGTCTTCAAGAATTCTAAGTAAGGTAGTCTGACATCCATATCCAGGTCTGAAAGCAGAGAGGTATGTGTGAAAGTGGTGTTGCTCGAAGTAAGTGGAAAGTTGGGAGTTTATGGCCTTTTCAAAAAGTTTTGATACGGTGGATAAGATACTGACAGGTCTGTAATTGTTTTTGTCTGTTGTATTGTTTTTCTTGTGAAGTGGAGTAACTTGTGCTTGTTTAAGTTTGTCAGGAAAAGTTGATGACTGTAATGATAAGTTTATAATGTTTGTGAGTGGGTTTGTTATGACAGGTTGTGCTAGCTTGAGTAGTTTAGGTGAAATTCCATCTTGGCCTGACCAGACATTTCTGGATAAATTACTGAATGAGCTCCTGTGAGAACTTGGCTAGCACTAACACTATCCATCATCATAGATCGAACAAAAAATAATGTGAAATTAGAAAACGTACATGAGTATGATGTGTCAATAGGCAGGTGGTAATTGAACACACGGCGGACGGTGTATATAGTTACTATATATTAGTAGTAAGTGAAGGTGAGCACTATTCACTAGCAGTACATAAGAGTTATTAAAATGTTGAAAATGTACACTTTTACAAGTTATTAATGTCAAAAATTTATCATATTAGTGCCACAATACTGTTATTTACCCGTCATGTAAGTTTCAAATTGTAGCAAAGTCTCTTAATATATATTATAAAACAAAAACTTATCTGTTGTGTTCTATCGATTCGTGTCAATCGCCATATTGATTTTACCACCAAGCTTACTCGCTCCAGCTATAGGTATTAATTACTTACAGTGGTATTCCATTCTGCACGGTCCAGAGGGTAATCCCTATCTGACTCTCTATTATCCAAAACTCATTTATAACCAACATATATGTGCTGTACTAAGTTTCTTTCATATTTAAATTTGATATGCAAATTAGGTCTCAGCTGACCAAGCGTGTACAGATATGTATAATCTTATATTGTTCTTATCATGATTAATATAATCTCCAAAAATTTCTGAATCATGTTTCCCCAAAAATTATTACAGATTGAAATAAAATACTTTTGTTGTAAATGTGGTTTTGACCGTTCAAGAATTAGGCATTTGTTTTTTTTTACTTTAACATTCAATAAACTTAATGTAACTTATACACAGTTAAAAACAAGAGGCCCATAGGCCTTAACGCTCACCTGGTGATATTTCAAAAACTGTTTGCAAAGTGCAATAGACATATTAATTACAGAAACTTTCAAAGTTTTCTAAAGTTTAGAACTGCATCAATAGTTAATCAAAAACATCAAGTCACATTTCATTTAGAAGTAGCTAATATGCATATAGTAACTATAGCACAATAAATAATTTCCAAATCATTAACCATTGCACTACACTTATGCAGCTATGTCCTTGACCTTTGAACCTATGGCCCATACATCAAAATGATCATAATATTAATACCTACAAAAACCTTATATACATATCTTTACATAAAGTCAGTAGTTTTCAAGATAATGAACTTCTTATACACCTATGACCTTGAACTTTGAACATATGACCTTGGATCATATATCAAAATTATCACCATATCAATACCTACGGTATTCTAATATACATTCTTAACAAAATGGTTAATAGTTTTCAAGATAATTAACAATTTAAGTCTTCTGATGCAGCTATGACCTTGACCTTTCAATCTATGACCTTGAATCATATATCAAAATAATTGTCACATCAAATTCTACAATATTCTAATATACATTCCTATGCAAAAAGTTAACAGTTTTCAAGCTAATTCAAAATTTTAGTTTTTCAAGACAAAAATATTATTTCAGGGGCAACAACTCCTACATAAATTAACACATTGTTACGAAACTTGGTAAATATATAACACAAATACCAGTTGAATTTAGATGTGCCAGATGTGCACATTTCGGAAATTCATTCCTCATCAGTGACACTTAGACCGAAAAGTTTGATAATGAAAAACATGAGCCAAACAGTTGAAAATTAATGAATCTAAAGTTCCAAAATTTAATAAATCCAAATCCGGCTAAGGAATGCTTTGCATGAGGGAACAAACCTTAGTTTTAAACTAATTTTATAATTAAGGCAGCTGGAAATTTTGTTAAATGGTACATTTTCTGACAGCACAAAGTACTGCCTACCGAGTTATGGATACCCTCGGGGAGTTTAACTCCACCAGCAGCGGTACCCGCTCAGGGGTAGTAAATATATAACACAAATACCATAACTTATTATATATTGTCATTCTTGCAATGTATTGCTTTAATCTATCTTGTTTAGTTTCAAGAAAATAGCCGAAAACTGCAAAAATCACCAACTAGGTCATGACCTTGATCTTTGACACCGACCCAATTTTGAAGGACAGTTCAAGAAAATGACAACTTCAAACCCCATGTTAATATCTGTTGAAATAGTCAGTTTATAACCATTTGAAACTATTTAACGAAATTTTCAAAGTTGAGCGCAAAAACGCGTAACCTAACTTTAGCCGAATATCACGATTTGTACAAAATATACACTTAAGACTCTAAAAAAGCTGAACATTGAATCGGTTTACGTCTACAGAGAAGAAGTTTTTTCAAATGTAGGTCACAGCGACCTACTTTCTATAGCTATGGCAACCAAAAGTACAAATTTGAAAAGCGCCCTCAAATGGTCCTTCATGTGAAGTTTGATCAATATTGGCCTGGTAGTGTCTGAGGAGATGTCGAAAATGTGAGTTTCGCACACACACACGCACACACACACGCACACACGCACACACGCACACACACACTGACATATGGACACAAGTTGCGCCTTGACATAAACTCACATGGCCTATGGGCCAGGTGAGCTAAAATAATTACAATATAAAACAATAAAATTTTATTTTTCGGAATATATTGGTTTTTTTTTCTTTTCTTTTGAGATCATAATACACAATACTTAAATTTCTATTGATGCATAAAATTTTGGTCGTTTTCCAATAGATAAAATTTTTAACATCAAAACAGAAAATATTTGCAATTTTACAGTTTTAAAAGAGCTTTTCAATTTTGTCTGCTTTTCCGTGGCAAAAAGAATATGAACTGTTAATTTTGAAAATAATCTTGAACAAAATGATTTTTTAGAAATTGTGTTCATTGTTAGCGAGAAATATTTTATTTTTTACAAATTAATGCTGATTATGAAAAGTTCTGAAAACAGTTTAAATGAACAGAACAGACATAAAAACTCTTAACATTTCAATCAAGTTTTATTGGGTTGCATTTTTGTAAACGAATTTACCTGTTTACATGTTAAATACACGTTAACTGTGTATACCGTCTACACTGTAATTTTCACAGTAATGTTATGTTTCTGCGAACTGATTCAGGATACAGAATTTTACTGCGTCTTAATAATTTACCTGTAACGAACCTTTGTTGTCCTAATTCACTACAGGTGTAAATGTAACACACAATTATGTAAATAGCTGAGAATGGAGTTTAATACATTACAAAAAACATCCAAATCTGACATAAAACACAGATTGAATTATATAAAATGTCACAACTATATACACAAATGATTAATTAAATCCGGGATATAACGTACAAGATGTATATTATAGTGTACAAGCACGTGCGGATTACGTTCATGTTTATTTCAAGAATTTTTTTGTATAAACAATAAAACACATTATAACTAAATATTATTAGGACACAAAAAAGCAACATCAAAACAAGACAGAAAATGACACAAGAACAAAACAAGTAAACAAACAAAGAAACAAACAACACGAAACAAAACAAGTAAACGTTAAAACAAACAAAGATAAAACAACACGAAACAAAACAAGTAAACGATAAAACAGACAAACAAAGAAACAAATAAAACAAAACAAAACAAGTAAACGATAAAACAGACAAACAAGACGACCAATAACACGAAACAAAACAAGTAAACGATAAAACAGACAAACAAAGAAACAAATAAAACAAAACAAAACAAGTAAACGATAAAACAGACAAACAAAGAAACAAACAACACGAAACAAAACAAGTAAACGATAAAACAGACAAACAAAGAAACAAATAAAACAAAACAAAACAAGTAAACGATAAAACAAACAAACAAAGAAACAAATAAAACAAAACAAAACAAGTAAACGATAAAACAGACAAACAAAGAAACAAACAACACGAAACAAAACAAGTAAACGATAAAACAGACAAACAAAGAAACAAATAAAACAAAACAAAACAAGTAAACGATAAAACAGACAAACAAAGAAACAAACAACACGAAACAAAACAAGTAAACGATAAAACAGACAAAAAAAGAAACAAATAAAACAAAACAAAACAAGTAAACGATAAAACAGACAGACAAAGAAACAAATAAAACAAAACAAAACAAGTAAACGATAAAACAGACAAACAAAGAAACAAACAACACGAAACAAAACAAGTAAACGATAAAACAGACAAACAAAGAAACAAATAAAACAAAACAAAACAAGTAAACGATAAAACAGACAAACAAAGAAACAAACAACACGAAACAAAACAAGTAAACGATAAAACAGACAAACAAAGAAACAAATAAAACAAAACAAAACAAGTAAACGATAAAACAGACAAACAAAGAAACAGACAACACAAAACAAGTAAACGATAAAACAGACAAACAAAGAAACAAATAACACAAAACAAAACAATTAAACGATAAAACAGACAAACAAGACGACAAATAACATGAAACAAGACAAGTAAACGATAAAACAGACAAACAAGACGACAAATAACACGAAACAAGACAAGTAAACGATAAAAAAGACAAACAAACAAATAACACGAAACAAAACAAGTAAACGATAAAACAGACAAACAAAGAAACAAACAGCACGAAACAAAACAAGTAAACGAGAAAACAGACAAACAAGACGACCAATAACACGAAACAAAACGTGCCAAGGGAAAGATACATCGGTTGTCATGGATACCAGTGCCCTCTTGTCAGGTATCCGGAACAGAGGATTGCATTAAATGGCAAAAACACCACATCAGCGGTTTTAATGGTCAACCTAAAAAAGCAGAATTAAATTTTTCAAGCGTAACGAACAAACATAAATACGGGATTGTAAATTAATGAAATTCAGAGAATTTCGGGATTTGAATACAAATTAATTATAGCTGGCTAAACATTTAAATAGAAAACATTTTCGTTAGTCATTATTTAACGTAACAGGATGAAACTAGTAAGTTACACAATAATCATATTTGTTTGTTATATCATAATATATAATAAACTGATTTGGAATGAACAAAAATAACCGAGCCAGTTCTATTTTTGTGAAACTGAAATGTTTGAAACCAGAGATAATGCCATATATATGGTTGGTTTTTATTAATTTTTTTTTCAAAAATCTTGCGATACAGTATCACTATTTTAGCAATTAAACATCGTAGATATTAGATTAATGTTAAATGGAGTTAATTATCTTGATTTGTTTGAATTTTAGTTTTAAATACTGTTCATGTAAATTAATAAACTTAGAAGTGAAACCCTAAAATCATTAAATGTTGTATAATTAAATAAAACATGGTATTTATATTATTAGAGCAGTAGGATGGAACTATTATTACTTGTGCTGGGAATATTGAGCCTCTGGACACCTGCTGTCGACGGAAGGTAAGATAGTATGAGTTATGCTAAATTTGAATTATTTTTAAAACAAACTTTCGTAGAGTTTAGAAATTAATGTAATTTTGTCAATTATGTTTTTGTAGAAAAATATATATACTGCGCATAACTCAGATTGTGTAAAAAAACTGCACAGTGGATGGCTTACTTCAGATGAATAGAAAAGCAAAGGACTTGGTAATATATGCACATTTCGAAAAGTCATTCCCCATCAGTGACACTAGAAGCCAAAAAAAAAAAAATCGTAGATAAATATAACAAAATACATAAATAATTTATTTATTTATTTATTATTCATTCATTTCTTTATTTATTTTGAATTAAGAGATTATTTTGAATTTTAGAGATAATTTTTTAGGTTTCATTGTTGATCAATTTCAGCACGTATTTGGTATCGGCGCCAAATTTGATCCGTCCAGGAATGACGTATGGATTGTCTGTTAGTATTTTAAAGTCAACATCGGCTGTTAATGTTAAGGTCACATTAATACTGAAACCAACAAATAAAGTAATAGTGTCTACATCCGGGTCACTAAAACAAGGTAAGATAATCAAACACATTTTTAGATAAAAGTAATATTTAAATTCAAAGTCCAGATTTTTGTATAAAATATAAAATAAATATATAAAATATATAAACCGCGATGGAACATTGGTTAATCATTAAAACAGAGTTTGAACAAATGTAAAATATTTAAATCCTTCATTTTGGAGAGAACCAAAAAAAAAAAAAAAAAAAAAAAAAAGGCTGTGCAGTACCAGATTTAAACCATTTACAGTGTCTTCATTTTAAGCAGTTGAAACATTAACTAATCCCAGATTTGAAGCAAGCAGAATAAAAATACATGTCCCCCATTCAATAAAGTCAAAATCCATGTACTAAGTGAGGTAAAATTATTTGTTAACTCCTTTTTAGAGTATTTACAACGAAGGTTTCTTTATGATTAAGAACCATATTAATTGTAAAACAAATTCGACCTGTCGATACCAGAAAATCTTTCCACTTTTATCGTTGTTCATGCGATTTAACTTTTAACATTATTAATTACAGGTGAAACGAAAGTTTTATCTTTAGACGTAAGTATTACAACAACTTAACAATGATGACGATCTTTTGAAATAAAGCATCTTAAATAATGTTGAAAATAAAATATACATTGAAATTAAAATAGAACAGAACATAAAAATAAGAATATCATTTTTGTTAAAAAGATGTATTTAACGAAAATGGAGAGGTAGAGAGATGATCAAGCAAACAGGATCCAACATTACTCTGGACACGATGTTCCCAACACTTTGTAACCTTTCAATGTTTAAAGACATAGTGATTTACCCAAAAGTGAGCGGTCTTTTTTTAAAGATGAAATAATTTTTTGTCAATAAACCAAAATTTTAATAGACAATTATAAATTTAAGCGTCATACAATACACAGATAACAAATGCTAGTTAACTTCTACATTTCTCTGTACAAAGTACTGTAACAGTCTTAGGTGGTATGTTATAATTGTACTTATCATCATTACTACTCTGAGATTTAAGTCATCTTTGATTTCAGATACCTACAGATATAGCCAATGGTCCTTATGCTTTAACGGTAGAAGGATCTGGTGGATTAACGTTTAATCGTCAGAGAGATATAGCATTCCGGGGTAATGATGTGTTAGTTCTAATACAGACGGATAAAGCCATTTATTCAGAAGATCAAAGAGGTATATACACAATGTGTAATGTAAATTTCTAAGTTATTATATATTGTTGTTATCATTGGATCAAATGAGATAGGATAAACAGCAAAATATAATTAAAGTCTGAATATAAATAAGGTTTCTAGCGCCAGCGCGCGTAAGTTTGCTTTGCACGTGAATGGAATTTTTATCATCGATGGTTAAATACGACCGACAGAAAAGAAACGCTTTGTGTCGGACAGCAGAACACGGGCGCTTTGTGTCTGACAACAGAACACGGGCGCTTTGTGTTGGACAGCAGAACAAGGTCGCTTTGTGTCGGACAGTAAAACACGGGCGCTTTGTGTCGGACACAAGAACATGGTCGCTTTGTGTCGGACAGCAGAACACGGGCGCTTTGTGTCTGACAGCAGAACACGGGCGCTTTGTGTCTGACAACAGAACACGGGCGCTTTGTGTCGGACAGCAGAACAAGGTCGCTTTGTGTCGGACAGTAAAACACGGGCGCTTTGTGTCGGACAGAAGAACACGGGCTCTTTGTGTCGGACAGCAGAACACGGGCGCTTTGTGTCGGACAGCAGAACACGGGCGCTTTGTGTCGGACAGCAGAACATGGTTGCCATGTGTCGGACAGCAGAACACGGGCGCTTTATTTCGGACAGCAGAACACGGGCGCTTTGTGTCGGACAGCAGAACACGGGCGCTTTATGTCGGACAGCAGAACATGGTCGCTTTGTGTCGGAGAGCAGAACACGGGCGCTTTGTGTCGTACATTCGCTTGTTTACGATCACAAAGTCAGCCAAGACATTGTTTATTTTTTTACTGGGACAAACATTGTCGTGTGTGCAATGACAGCCTATAACGTCATAAAGATAAAATACATCATTATCTAATGGTTTTAGATTTGATATATAATCATGCTTTTTTCAAGTATGCAAAATATCTTTTTAAGAATATGCCGTTTTTAATTGGTATCGTACTTATTTCTTGTTTTTCAGTTCGATTTCGTGTTGCTACTATGTATCCAAATCTAAAGCCTTACTCAGGGCACCTGAATATTGAAATATTTGTAAGTACTGCAACAGAAGGTCCTGAAACTAAAAAAAGGAAAAAAACACCTTCAAAATATATACATAAAAGAAAAGGGTGAACAAATCTTGTACGAATTTGATAGCAGAATACTTTTATAAATTTTGTTGTAATCAGAAAAGGAGTTGTTGCTTCCACAACTTTTTACGTTTTTTACCATTTTGTCATCAATAAAAAATTGGTGTGTACAGAACGACAAATGTGATAAAGATTTTTTCCCGGGATAATTCCAAAGTTTTACTTCTGTCTTTTGTATAGAAACTCGTGTATATGTCATGTGCTACTTTTGAATTGTATTATTTCATAAAAATTCAAAAGTAGCGCATGAATTGTATGTAAACAAGTAAACGATGATTGTCTTGAGTGAAACAGTATTCTGAATGTATATCGATATAACGTCTTGTATTATATAGGACGCTAAAGATACACTTATACAACAGTGGATGGGTGTAGACAGCATTGATGGTGTGTTCGGGACCAACTTTCTAATAAATGCAGATCCTGAACTTGGTCAATGGAAAATCAAAGTGACAGTGAAGGTAAGATGACGAAGAATCAAGGTCACTTTAATATCGTAGACTGTTTCTTCCGGGATTTGAAGATTAGAATGTCGATGTAACAATGTACTTACAAAACAAAGGTTCTGAAAATTGTATACTTGTTTAGAGTTATATAAACTAATAAAAATAAGAAAGAAGAGATGCTTATTAAATATTCTGGGAGGTACTTGACTAGATGTCCAGTGTTGTGATAATAACACTGTTGGTTGGACCGTAACGTTTTAATTTAAAACCAGTTGTTTATTTAAAGTAATGCTGTAACTAGATTAGTTGTCCAGTTTCAATGCATCATTCTACAATAAGCACACGTTTAGTTTGATCTAGACGCTTCTTTTACATGGCAATAATCAACAAATTAAAATCATTTGAAGATGTTTGTAGTGGTCCTCAGGACCTATCTGTAAATCTCTCTATAAATTATATTACAGGGAAGAGTTACAGAGAAGCACATAACAGTTAAAAGATATGGTAAGCTAGGTTTACTCATGTTAGTTATTTGTCTTATAATGGTATATTATAATTCGTGGTTGAAATGTAACTACGTTGTAGAAGCCAATAAAACTCAAAATACAAAACAATAAAAATAAAACAAGATGATATTTACCTATATCGAGACCAGTGATTATAAGTCAAGACAATACTAAGGTATCAGTATATTTTAGATTGCCCTAACCATATCCGTTATTTGTCAGCCAGTAGTCCCCGATAGCTAGTGGTTCCCGATAGCCAATGGTCCCTGACAGACAGTGTTTCCCTAAAGCTAGTGGTCCCTGACAGACACATTTGCATCTTAAATGGAAGAATAAAGTATTTCCTTTGCAACATACAAAGTAACAAAAACATAAATCAATAAAAAAACCAGCAAAACTGACAGCTATGTTATGTATAACGTTTTTTAAAACATTAACTTTTAAGAGAGTCGGGGTAGTTTTCAAGAAGAAATTATTCTTGTGACATATAGACTGTAGAAATGTACAAAATACTTTATCATTTATGTTTGTACTTTCTCAACAGTGCTACCTAAATTTAACGTGGTTGTGAATGCTGGAAAGAACTACATTTTGAACAGCGGACCTTTGACAGCCAATATTAATGCTAGGTAATGTATATCAAACATATTTTTAAAAAACAAAACAAATAATGATGCATGTACTCAGAATACGGATTTATAATTAGCTACCAATATACATGTACAATGTCCGCATAAGTGGAACTTTTTGCATTTCCCCGTGGAGCTTGAGATAAGGAGATTCAACTGTAGTTAAAGTCTATGATTTTAATCAGTGGATATAGTTTTGACATTATATTCATTGCCAATCTAAAGACCTTTTGTAATCTAACATATCAATATACATGTAGTTTGTTTGTTTGTTGTTGTTCTTTTTGTTGTGTGTGTGTGTGTGTGTGTGTGTGTGTGTGTGTGTGTGTGGTTTTTTTTTTTTTTTTTTTTTTTTTTTTTTTTTTTTTTTTTTTTTTTTTTGTTTGTTTGTTTGTTACTTGTTGATTCTTGTTCTTGTTTTCTTTGACTATTGTTAATAACAAGCTCTTTTACACATACATGTACGTTGTTTTATTACACATGTTTATAATTTTTATTTTAACTATTTCGATTCCAAAATGATTTAAAGCTTATGTAAACGAATCCTTGGCAAACCGATGAATCAATTTCTGAAACTTTCAAACAACATAGCTTGATAGTTAACCAAGACATAAAGTGTGATTGCTAACACATTATGTTTTAGTTACACATTTGGTAAAGTCGTACATGGTACAGCAGTTGTCCAGTTTATACAGTATCCGGACAATAGAGTTCTTAAACAATACCACGTTGATGTAAGTAAAGTTATTTTTATTTATTTATCCTCTTTTTAAGTACATAGTACAATTTGCATTCAAGTGCATATTTTTCAGTTGTTAACAATAAAAATAACAACATGGTAGAAAATAATGGAGAAATTTTGAAAATGATTATAAATTTCTTACTACGGCGAAATATTTTATCATTCTTGTCGAAAGAAAAACCAATATTTAACTACATAGTTACTTCATCTACCGCTTTCAAACTTTCAAATAGAAAATCCTAATTTAAATTGTGACAAGACAACAAGCTTCTATTTTTACCAAATTTAAAATAAAAATATTTCTGTTTCATAAATTTATGTTCACACACACACACACACACACACACACACACACACACACACACACTTCGTTTTAACTAGCAATATTGAAGACAAAATTCTTGTTGATCCAACAGTTTTTTTTTTCACAGATACATGGAACGGGAGCAGCGTCACTTCCGGCAAACGAAGTGCCATCGTCGACAAAAGAAATTGTAATTGTTGCACAACTAGGGGAGACAACCACTGGGACAACTGTTATTGGTTCTACTACTGTTAACGTACTGAAAGCAATCAAAATGAATTTTGGGCCAACCCGTAAAGCATTCAGTCCAGGTCTACCCTATGTCACCTTTGTAAGCATTCTTTTTCTACATTCATATTGAAAACAATTCCAGATATTTAACAATGTAAAAACACATGTAACGCCAATTAATTCAATCACAACAGTGTCTAAGAACATATAAAATTACCTTTTGAGATATGTCATACATACACCATAGTCCGTGATATGTATTTTGATGCATCTTTCAAACCCGCAAGTTTATCTAAACAAATGATCTTCATTTTTTTAAAATTAAATTTTATGTCAAGAAGATATGTCGAAGGACAATACGTTTTTGTTTTTGCTACAATTAAGGGTGGCATAAAGTATTCTTTTCGCCTACAACCAAGAACACGATATAATAAAGTTAATAACTAAACATCCCAAAAAAAGAATGCATATTGAGATAATTGATCTCCTGACTTTGGTACTTGAGTTACTATGGTGTATTGATTGTGCTATAAGCAATATTGTTCGGTCAAAATTATCCCATTAACTACCAAGGGTTTATATATGTACAAAGATAACATTTGAAGATAAACCTTACTTTACCCTACCCAAACATGTGAAAACATATACTGTTTGTTGATAACATAAAATATATTAAAATTATAAAATATACTAGAAATATGCAGTTCGCTTACAGAAAGCTAGTAAAATATTCAAAATCAATATTTGACAACAGTTTATACTAAATTGCTGGAGGTTACAATATATAGTATCATTATAACAATAAAGTATGACATGATATGATCACACAAAAACACACTAAACTACGTATAAAACTGTGGAAACTGACAAATTAATAAACATGTGGACTTCCACCTGGGACGTGAGTCCGGGTGCTCAGGAATAGTGATGTTACTAATTGAGTGATATTTCTTCAATAGGTAAAGATAAGTTCCGCTGTGGGTTCTACAGTAGATCCTGCTGACAAGTTAACCGTTACCATCACAATTACAAAGGTCGCAATAAAGCGATGTCGTGTACACTTCCCGTACGACTACAAACATACCACGGTACAGACAATACATAAAAGTATACCTGTTGGAGCTGATGGCACTCCAAAATTAACATTCACAACACCTGTAACATCTACCAAAATAAATATCAAGGTAAGTATAGCAGTTGGAGATACAGGTAATCCAAAATTAACATTCACAACACCTGTTACATCCATCATAATAAATATTAATGTAAATATAACAGTTGGAGATACAGGTAATCCAAATTTACATTCACAACACCTGTAACATCCACCAAAATAAATATCAAGGTAAGTATACAGGTAATCCAAAATTAACATTCATAACACCTGTAACATCCACCAAAATAAATATCAAGGTAAGTATACAGGTAGTCCAAAATTAACATTCATAACACCTGTAACATCCAACAAAATAAATATCAAGGTAAGTATACAGGTAGTCTAAAATTAACATTCACAACACCTGTAACATCCACCAAAATAAATATCAAGGTAAGTATACAGGTAGTCCAAAATTAACATTCACAACACCTGTAACATCCACCAAAATAAATATCAAGGTAAGTATAGCAGTTGGAGTTACAGGTAGTCCGAAATTAACATTCACAACACCTGTAACATCCACCAAAATAAATATCAAGGTAAGTATACAGGTAGTCCAAAATTAACATTAAGATGAAAACCTTGACACAGTAACTTACAGCGTCTCTACTTTGTAATTTATGTTCATCCATTTCCATATACTAACACCCTTAAGTGCCTAAAGATTTTGTGTAAATATGTTCAAAATATAATTTAATGTATAAATATCTGTGTTTTTCTATTAATCAGGTGACTCTGAAGGGAGTAACTGAATCTTTAACAATTCATGCAGACCATACTAAATCTATGAAGCATATACAGATCAATACAAATGAACCATCAGCTAAGGTAATATATAAAACAATAGTATATTTAGTACCTAGGTACGTAGTAATCGTACTTAATTTTATGTACTTTACTAATCATGTGTGCTTGATTTACCAGCTAGTATGTCATATGTTAGTTTTATAATGTGATTGAGTACCTGCGTTTTATTGTCTAGTGTACATCCAAAGTCGGGAGTTTTGTGAGCAGATGTCTCATTATGGTATCATCGTGTTCAAAGTTTTTGATAAGGCTGTACAAATTAGTCTAGTCAAATATTATTGCAATATTATTTTGTTACTTAAAACTCAGTAACCACACCAAAAAGAATTGTTTTTTCATTAAATACATTGTACATACAAAGTTTGGATTGTTTTAAATATCAGAGTTCGTACTGTCTTTTTGGATTGTTTTAAATACCAGAGTTCGTATTGTCTTTTGGATTGTTTTCAATACCAGAGTTCGTATTGTCTTTTTGGATTGTTTTCAATACCAGAGTTCGTATTGTCTTTTTGGGTTGTTTTAAATATCAGAGTTCGTATTGTCTTTTTGGATTGTTTTAAATACCAGAGTTCGTATTGTCTTTTTGGATTGTTTTAAATACCAGAGTTCGTATTGTCTTTTTGGATTGTTTTCAATACCAGAGTTCGTATTGTCTTTTTGGATTGTTTTAAATATCAGAGTTCGTATTGTCTTTTTGGATTGTTTTAAATACCAGAGTTCGTATTGTCTTTTTGGGTTGTTTTAAATACCAGAGTTCGTATTGTCTTTTTGGATTGTTTTAAATACCAGAGTTCGTATTGTCTTTTTAGATTGTTTTCAATACCAGAGTTCGTATTGTCTTTTTGGGTTGTTTTAAATATCAGAGTTCGTATTGTCTTTTTGGATTGTTTTAAATACCAGAGTTCGTATTGTCTTTTTGGATTGTTTTAAATACCAGAGTTCGTATTGTCTTTTTGGGTTGTTTTAAATACCAGAGTTCGTATTGTCTTTTTGGATTGTTTTAAATACCAGAGTTCGTATTGTCTTTTTGGATTGTTTTCAATACCAGAGTTCGTATTGTCTTTTTGGGTTGTTTTAAATATCAGAGTTCGTATTGTCTTTTTGGATTGTTTTAAATACCAGAGTTCGTATTGTCTTTTTGGATTGTTTTAAATACCAGAGTTCGTATTGTCTTTTTGGATTGTTTTAAATACCAGAGTTCGTATTGTCTTTTTGGATTGTTTTCAATACCAGAGTTCGTATTGTCTTTTTGGATTGTTTTAAATATCAGAGTTCGTATTGTCTTTTTGGGTTGTTTTAAATACCAGAGTTCGTATTTTCTTTTTGGATTGTTTTCAATACCAGAGTTCGTATTGTCTTTTTGGGTTGTTTTAAATATCAGAGTTCGTATTGTCTTTTTGGATTGTTTTAAATACCAGAGTTCGTATTGTCTTTTTGGATTGTTTTAAATACCAGAGTTCGTATTGTCTTTTTGGATTGTTTTAAATATCAGAGTTCGTATTGTCTTTTTGGGTTGTTTTAAATACCAGAGTTCGTATTTTCTTTTTGGATTGTTTTCAATACCAGAGTTCGTATTGTCTTTTTGGGTTGTTTTAAATATCAGAGTTCGTATTGTCTTTTTGGGTTGTTTTAAATACCAGAGTTCGTATTGTCTTTTTGGATTGTTTTAAATACCAGAGTTCGTATTGTCTTTTTGGATTGTTTTCAATACCAGAGTTCGTATTGTTTTTTTGGATTGTTTTAAATATCAGAGTTCGTATTGTCTTTTTGGGTTGTTTTAAATACCAGAGTTCGTATTTTCTTTTTGGATTGTTTTCAATACCAGAGTTCGTATTGTCTTTTTGGGTTGTTTTAAATATCAGAGTTCGTATTGTCTTTTTGGGTTGTTTTAAATACCAGAGTTCGTATTGTCTTTTTGGATTGTTTTAAATATCAGAGTTCGTATTGTCTTTTTGGGTTGTTTTAAATATCAGAGTTCGTATTGTCTTTTTGGATTGTTTTAAATATCAGAGTTCGTATTGTCTTTTTGGGTTGTTTTAAATACCAGAGTTCGTATTGTCTTTTTGGATTGTTTTAAATATCAGAGTTCGTATAGTCTTTTTGGATTGTTTTAAATATCAGAGTTCGTATTGTCTTTTTGGATTGTTTTAAATATCAGAGTTCGTATTGTCTTTTTGGGTTGTTTTAAATATCAGAGTTCGTATTGTCTTTTTGGGTTGTTTTAAATATCAGAGTTCGTATAGTCTTTTTGGGTGGTTTTAAATATCAGAGTTCGTATTGTCTGTTTCTTTGTTACCTGAACCGTGACAGTTATCAAATACACGTGTTCAGTCACAAAATGGTTAGTTCTATTTATGTACTTTAAAATAACTAAACTGAACCCGAAATTTCATTGCTATTGAAAATTTGGTTTTTACACACAACAAAAACTCTGATGTAAGATTTTGCAATCTACATATATTTCTATAAAATTGTATTATTTATTATATCTAACTAACTTTTTGCATAACGTTACAATAGTCAATATCTTGTATACAAAGTTTTTTTAATATAAATATTCTTAACAATCTGTATCAGAAATATAAGATTTATCTCCCTTTATATAATTCGATGATTTCAGGAACAGTGACTTAAAATATTTTCTGATACAATAGGTTTTAATCAGAATTAAACTTTTGCTCATTATCCCATATCATACGTTATAGTTCAATGTTATTGGAAATCCGGTAGTAAAATGGAAGAGCACAGCATTGACAGATGAAGCATCATAATCGTTGTTAGAGGAGAATAAAACTAAAAGAAAAAACAAATAAACGCCTTTAGAATCATTGTTTTATTAACATTAAACTTGTAACATAGTTATTATTTTTGGTGCTGAAATAATATAAACCATATAAATAGTAAATTATGATATGACAATTAATTATATTGACTTGACGCGTATTAAACACCAAATGAGTTTATAAATATTTATAACTTTTGATTGTTTTTGTTAATTGTAGGTTGGACTTACTTACACGATGGACGTTAAATTATCTCATCAATTGGATGGTTTTATGTTTTACCAGGTAGATTAAAAAAATTCAGATATAACTTAATGAACTATAACATGTTAATAAAGTAAAGAAATCCCTGATCATTCTAGGTTTGTTTGGAAGTGTTCATTTAGCTAATTGACACCTTATATAAATTGTTAGTGGTCTAATCCTCATTATAACAGGAATATAATGAACTGCATTCATTGCAGGCTTGAATTCACACCATTGTACAGTAAGTCAGAGGGTAAATTTCTCGGATATAGTAGAATCGGTTACAGCCTTACGGAACAAACCTTTAGAAACAGGATACCTAATGCGTCTCTTGTCAGAAGTAAAAATGTATCACTTTTTACTGCATTTTGTTTACTTTGTGTCTTTAAGATCTTTCAGCTATAGACATACATTTTACTTAACAGGTGATATCAAAAGGAACCCAAGTGTTTAACGGTGCTGTCGATTGCCATTGTAGACAGAATGTAGCACTACAAATACCAGTGATGCCAGAATTTGCTCCAAAAGCACACATCCTTGTATTTGCTGTTTATGGAAACGAAATAGTGGCTGATGAAATAGATATAGATGTTGAAGGAAACCCCAGTATACAAGAGGTATATATAGAGATAGATAGATAGATAGATAGATAGATTCTTATTGAACGTTACATTCAGCGCACATACAATATGAGGTATAAATATTTTGTTATATAACATATGTTTACCTTATCTTCATTTATGTTTAATGTCTTGTTGAGTGTTCACGAAATGTAAAAACAAACTTCATTGTTCTCATCTACAGGTACTGTTTTATTTTAATTTCAGTTGCATTTATGTTTCTTATGAACATTTTATTCTTTTGCAGTATTAATATATAACCCTAACCAAAATCCCAAAATTGTTTTGTTTTAACGGATTTTTCCTACTGAAGGTCAAGGTCAAAAGTCGTCGGTGTATTGTGTGCTGTAAGTGTCCTTATGACAGTTATTATATTACGGTGCTGAATTTACATGTTGTCCAAGGATTATGCCATGTAAATGTTTTTCTGTTGAAACATAAGTATTTCGTATGAAGGTTATATTGACTGTAAATAATTCAATTTAATTTCAGATTACACTGAATTTTGAGAAAGAAACAGTTAGACCCGGAGAGAAAGTTAAACTAAATGTTGCTGGGTTACCTAAATCTAAGGTCCACCTTCTAGCAGTAGACGAAAGCATTCATATTTTACAGAGTGGATATGACTTATCAGTTGCCGAGGTTAATACAATAATATCTAAATATCTATGTCCCGTTATTGTGTATTTTTCTGAATGTTAACATATTCCTTATAATATACGATATGATCACTTGAGTATTGTTATTCAACAAACACACATTGCTACAAGAATTTACCAGACATCATGTATCACCATTTTGGGTTTTGATAAAAAAAAACCCCATCAAATATTTATCGACATTTGATTGCCCCAAAAAACTTGTAAATATAAAACAAGTACTAATTGACGATTAAAACAGATAAGTTTACCAATTATAGAAACGGTTAAGCAATATCTATTCAAAGCTATTCGATGGATCAATTTTCTTATATATTTTTTTATAAATTGTCATTGTAGGTACTACAAAAACTACAACAGTTTGATTCTATCCCATCAGGACATTCCGGTAATGTAATAACAAAAAGGGAAGCGGTAGGTATATTGTATTTAAAATTTTTATTCTGTATTTCACAGATTTTCCGATAATCAGTTAACCGTTATGTAAATTTTGTAATCATTTAAAATGTTTGAGAATGTCTTAAAATTTTTAGCACTGTTTCAGAAATTTTTGAGTACTTTTTCGAAGTGTTTCTATCTTTACTTTGCATATTTGTAGTTGTTCAAAATCTTAATATCAGTATGATTATTATTAGTTTTCAGCTTGCAGTACTGCAGTACCATTAAGTTGCAAGTTTGATAAATGGTTTGCTAATTTCTTCAAAAAACACATTTTTTTTATTATTTCTTTTTGATAGTCAGGTTTTTATAATTCCCCTACATCACCACCTGACCACGGTGTATGGGGATATATATATAAGTATTTGCAAAAAAGTACAATCTGACTACATTTTTTTAATATAAATTCCTAAACAATTTGATATTGAAACTAAATACAATATATATAGAAACATCCACTCTCTCTCTCTCTCTCACACACACACATTCAAAGTATTTACAATTTTATATCTGTCTTTATTAAATAGGTCTAAGAAGAAATTACTTATGTTGTAAAAATGGTTTAAAAAGGGGCCTAAAATTTCTCAAATGAAGGAATCCTGTTATTTTTCTTTGCAATATAAAAGTCCCAGGATTGGTAATTTCTGATTCTACATTTCAAACAGTCAAATTTGGAGTTGTTTCTTTCAATTTGCATCTATAGATATAGTTTTTAGCTATGATAAAAATCATATTTATAAATAAATTTTCTGACTTAAAACCAAGTAAAATTTTATCTTTAGTAAAATTGACATGACTGTTATATAACTTGACTTTTTGTATAAATGATAACCAGAATTGGTTAGTAACTGGACAATCATAAAATAAATGTTCAATGGTTTCTTCATCTACATGACAAAAGGTGCATAATTTTGTGTCCTTAATTTTGATTTTGTATAAAAGGGAGTTTGTTGGTATAATTCTGTGTAAAATTTTAAATTGAAAGTTTTTATGATATGTGTCTCGACTTGATCTTTTAACCACAATAAAATATTTTGACCAATCAGATATTTCTGTTACTAACCCTTCCTCCCATTTTAAAGATTTTTCAGTATATAAATTTAACTTTTTTGTTGATCATAATCTTGTCAAAGAAAGTAACTTTTGGTCTAAAGTTTCCAGGATTGACTTGATCACAGTAACGTTTTATTGTATCTTTCAGACACTCAGGTATACAAGACAACAAACGATAATAAGTTATGAAGTTATTTGTCTTAATCCTTCCCCTGATTTGTTGAAATGTATAAAAGTTTTTATCCTCAAAATTAAAAATGTCTTTTAAATATTGTATACCATTTAATATCCAATTTTCGTACAATGAAAATTCTGCATTGGGAACAAAATTAAGAATGTCTAAAGATAAAACATCATGCACACAAAGTTTTGTGCAAGGTTTTGCCAAATGTAAGCATGAAAGTACATCTTTCCAGAATGGGTTTTTAATACTTTCAGATATATCCTTTAACTTCTCCTTTTGAAGGCTAAAGACTCTACTACTACCATATTGTTCAAGTTCAGACAACAATAATGTTTGCCAAGTCCCATCTAAATTTTCAAAAACTCTTTTAACACAACCCACCTTTAAGTAAATATTAAAGGAATGTATATGTACCATGTTCAGGCCTCCTTGTGTAATATCACCAATAATTGTATTACGTTTTATTCTTTCAGATTTTCCATTCCATATGAAATTAAAAAACAATGTATTTAACTCATTCAATTTTAATTTTGGTAAATTTGGTAGACCAGTTAACAGATGAATTAATTTTGGAAGAGCAAGAGTCTTTATAACAGTAACTTTACCCATAAGTGTTAACTTTCTGTGCTCCCAACTTTTGAGTATACTACGAACTTCTTTAATCTTTTTTGAGAAATTAATATCTACCATATAACTCAAGTCACGTGAAAAATCTAGACCCAGTAGTTTAAAATTTGAGCTTGACCAGTTTAAATTCAGATCTGGACAAACTATCTGATCAGAATATTTCTTATTACCTATCCAAACTGCCCTTGTTTTTGATGCATTAATTTTTAGACCTGAAACCTGATGAAAATTGTGTAAACAATTTAATGTTTCGGTAAGTGATTTCTCACTTCCATCTAATGTAAGAAATGTATCATCAGCGTACTGACTGAGCAAAGACTCTTTATCATGAATAAAAACACCATGTATATTGGGATTTGCTATTAATTTAAGAGATAGTAGTTCTACTCCAATAATAAATAAATATGGGGATAGAGGGTCTCCTTGCCTGCAGCCTCTTTCAAAGTTGAAAAAATTGGACAAATGACCATTATTTATCACACAACTTTTTGGATTAGAATAGGAAGTCTCAAACCATTTGCATACAGAAGGCCCAAAGTTAAAATTTGTTAATGCTTTTTTAAGAAATATCCATTCAATTGAATCAAAGGCTTTCTCAAAATCAATTAATAACAGTAGCCCTGTTTTATCATTTGCTTCAAGATAGTGCATCAAATCATATAATAATCTTGTATTTTCTCCAATAAATCTGTCCTTAATAAATCCTTTTTGAGTATCGCTAATAATAAACGGTAGTACAGGTTTTATACGGTTTGCTATTGCGGCAGAAGCTATTTTAATATCTGTGTTAAGGAGACTATTGTTCCTCTGTGAGTTTAACATTATGATTAAAAAAGGAGTTATCTTCCTGGTCTACACTTCTACTCGAATACAAACTTTCATAAAAGTATTGTTGTTCAAGCAGAATTTTAGACTGGTCAGATATGTGAGTACCATGGTTATCAATCAATTCAGTTATTGTTTTCTTTATAAAATTAGTTTTTTCTAACTTGCAGAAATATTTTGAACATTTTTCACAATTTTCATGCCAATTTGCAGAAAACACATTTATTTCCGGCTTGATAAATATTTTTTTATAATAACAGAGATTACAAGCATGTTTATTAACATTATCTGTTGTTCAACAAAAATCTATAAACCTTAATCATACTTAAGTCAAATAAACTTCTACATATAAAAACTCATTTTAACAACGTTTTATATTTTGGACTTGTTTGCAATGTTCATTTAGTCGGTAGCTGGGGTATATCCAATAGAAATTAGTCAATTCTATGGGAAGTGGTTAGATGTCCAGTAGCCCTGCAAACTCAGAAATACTGAAAAAGTTGCCTAGAAGCTTTTCTTAATACATCCGTTTAATAAAATGTTGACCAGACTTTAAGACAGATTTAGACATAGACTTAGAGAACTATAAAAGGTTTTATAAGATTAAGTGAAATGCCCAACCTTACTGGCCGAAGGAAAAATAAATGTTAACTTCCTACTTTTATACATAAAATACTGCTTTATTGCATTTACAGCATATTACCTATTCTTCGGTTATTGATAAATGTACATTTTAGTAAAATAATGTCAAGTGTATGGGTTTGAAGTTTAGAAGAGTTATTTTATTTATTTTGATTTAAGAATTCGGAAAGGCGCCTTTTAAAGAGAAGTATTGACGGTGATATAAATGATGCAGATGATTTGTTTCGGGTAAGATTTTTAAATCGGTAAATGACGTTTTACAGGAATTGTACTGGTGTCCTGAGGCAAAATAAATACCAAAATATTTGTTACTAGTTATCAGTAAAACACAAAAGTGCTATGTATCTTGACCTGAGTTACTTATTACCTTGCATTCTAACATTTGCTATAAAATATTTTAAATATCGCATAAATTTTTTGGTTAAACCCGTCCTTGGTTATAATTTGTAACTTGGTATAACTTTTTTTAATTGCAAATTATTTCTTCTATTTTCAAATCCAAATGGATGTGGAGGCATAATGATTTTGCGCCCTTTTTTTCCTCTTCAACCTTTGTCCGGGTCGTTTCTCAGAAATCGCTTGTCTGATTCTTTCGAAACTTCACAGTAGTAACAGAGTTTAATGACCCTCCAAAGACATACTTATATTTAACAGTTATTTCTACCTTAATTCATGACAGATAATATTAAAATTTGATGGGTACATAATCTAAAAGTCGTTTACAAATTATATACTGTTTTGAAAAAAACAATAGCTGTATTTAGCAGAGTTTAATCCCCCACAAAAAATATTTTTAAAAATATTATTCTTCCTTTAAACTTTTTCACATTTGTTTCATTTATGAATACATTATTCAATATCATTAAATTCTTGAAATGTCAGTCTAAAATAATTCCGAATTTGAAAAAAAGAATATTGCAAGTCAAACATCGTATTGCTTCATTTTGAGGGTCTTTGTAATGGCGTCCTAATGCAATGAACACTTGTTTTATATCGATAATGAAGCATTCGTATTAATTATGTTTATAACCTTAAATTCTTTATTGAAACTAGTAAAGTTTAGAATTTGTATTTCATTGAGTTTGTAACTTCTTGTATCTTTGTTTTGCAGACTACAGGTGTAAATATTATATCTGACGCATCTGTATTTGATTTTGATGCAGTGATGGCAAAGAAACTGGCGGGAATGAAGACCTATTGCAAAGGTATGTTGTTTCTTATATGGATCTTATCAACCTTGTAAAAAGACATTTATAAAGAAAGTATAATGAAATTGATCTAAAATTTTGATAGATATGATCGAAGGAATCAAACACCAACTTACCTATCCATGTCCAAATCATAACCCAAAAAAGCAAATTTTAGGCGTTGAAAACTGGCTAATTCAGTTATACACTTCCACCCTGGAAGTGAGAACGGGTGCTCCGGACCCTATACAACATTCAGTCTAAGTTGCTTGAAATAAAACAAACATACCAGTCCTTATCTAAATCAGCTTGAATAGCTTGAAAATAATTCCTTGCACATTGACATATAACGATACAGGTAATCAGGGTCAGACTATCACTAAAACTCTATGGTAGTTAGTAGGTAAGTTGGTGCTTAATACTTCTATTTACAGTTCTGACTCATCAAAATAATAATTCAATCATTCCGCCACTGTTTTAAGATTGCTCATATTTGCTATTAAGAATCAAACTAACATTATCTAAATCAGTATTAAAAAATTGACGAACATGCCAAATAAAACCGGAAACGATTGTACGATGTCTTGTCAACACCATCTATTGTAATGAGACCTTTTTTCCAAAACATTTTTTATTTCTTTTTTGTCAGATGACATATATATTAAAAAATTGTTATTTTTTTGTTTGGTAAAACAAGGTTTGAACTTAACATTTTTATTTGCATATTCGCGACCTAGTGGCTATTAATACATAGGATTTAAAATGAGGTTTTCTTCATTTTCCGTTTTTAAGTTACAAACAAATATTGATTCGTTTTCGTCATTACATTTGCTGTTGCAAAAAAACAGATGTTTTTATTTCACCTTTACAGGTTCTTATTTAACAATAGCTTGAAATTTTACACTAAAAATCTAATAATGGTTTGACATTATCACTTAAACTTTGTAAAAAAAAAAAAAAAAACAACCAGCTACTCGGCGTGGTGAACCAGAATGTCAGTAGCTTAAGTTTTTAGGTGTTACGAATCACACCATTATGTTACCCCCTAGGTTATTTGTTTGAAGACTGTTGTATTTTATTACAGAAAATAAACCTGTTGTTAGTATAAGTAGACACTCCAGAAAATTTGGAAAATTTGGTCCAACTTCAGGAAGAGGAACGAAAACTGTCTTCAGTAATATTCCCCCAGCTAGAGTTATTCCCGATGCCCCTGAACCAAAACCACTACCTCCAACTGTTGCCAAAGTTTTCCCAGTTATACCTGCTTTACCGCATGCACACACAAGAAAACATTTTCCAGAAACATGGATTTGGGAGACTCTAGAGTTAAAGTAAGTATCTTCTTTTTCTTAAGCAAGAAATTATTGCTGAATCTTCCATTTAATATCTACGAAAATAGGTAGATTTTTAATGTTGTTCTTTTGCAACTAGATGTAAAGAATGACATACATAATTATAGGGTTATTAGTAACCATTACATAAATAATCAAACACAAAATATACTAGTCCATGTCACAAAACACTTCAAACACTGCGAACTATCACCACAGAAGATATCTCTTGCTACATCCGCCACCTGTGAAATCGAAATGAAGAGTAAATGGGACTTTAGGACGTAAATATATCGAGAATAGATCTGGATCCAGTGGTACCATAAAAAATCGTGACGGGGACTTGATAAGCATAGGCTTGCAGTAACCTTCAAACTTTTAGTTCTTAGCAATTTGCTTCTTTGTATAAAGTGAACAAGCCCTACAATATCGTATTAACTTCGGAACAAATACAATTGTTGCATAGAAATCAAAAGTTGGCAACATAAAAGTCATCGCGACTTTTGAAGGTACCTTTTGTGGTTGGTTTTATTGAGGTATAAATTCAAATAGGAAGCAGAATTGAGAATCAGTCGTCGTTTTTGTTTTAAGCTAATTAGAATGACATTCACTCATTCTACAAATTTTTAATTATTATGTCACCTCCAACATAGATGGGGTGACATATTGATTTACCCTTTATTTTTATTATTAATATAATTCCGTATTTTTCCGCCACAGCATTGCTCAAAAACGGTTTGGTGGAATGTGATATAATTTTGTACACTTGTTCCCTATGTTGTTGTGCCTTTTGGGAGTCACATCAGATTGGTTGAAATAGAAAGGGAGATAATTACGATGTTGCACTCTACTGATTTTGCACTCTAGAAAAGAAACTAATCGACCGATCTCAATGAAATTTGTTATAAAGGTACAATTTTAGATGCTCTACATGTTGTACCACAAAGTCGGACATTGTGACCTTATTTTCGTGGTCTAATATTTTTTTGTTATTTTAAGAGATATTGAATGAACTTTTGTAAACAGCAGTTCTGAAACACCATTTTGCCCTGCCTGGCGGTGCTCTTGTTTTATACTGGAGTTGGAGCCTGCCTCTAAAAAGTACAAAGGGGCATATTGTTATAAAGTTGCAGAGGATGAATGTTAAAGACTTCTACAAAATTAAGGTTTTCAATTAAAGTTTATTATAATGCCGTTTTCACATTTTCTTTAAGGTTGCCATACCTTAGTAAAACATGAACATGTCTTGTTATGAATGTGCATATGGAAACATCATGATAATATAGCGTCTGTGCATCTTCCAGAAGTTATTATACCTTTATCTTCATTCAAATACATCAATCATTGCTACAACTAAACGTCATTTCTTTTATAATGTACAAGGTTGCCACCATTGGGGGTGACTTACCAAGCAATCGAGCCCTGCTCAAACGCAATGTCTAGTTAAATATCATGTAATCATTATTTAGGAGTTGAATGATTTTGCGACATTTTTTTAGATTAACAAGGTTCTCAATAAATTCTGCGCATAAGAAACAAATCCCCAATGGCACAAATTGCACAATTTGTGCCACTGGTATACTGATTGTTTGAAAATTATATTTGTCAATACAACATAAATGTTAACTAACAAAAATCTAACATCGTGTTGATAATGCTTTAACATAAGTTTGTTTGCAGTTAAAAAAGCTGATCAGAAACTTAGGACCAAGATCTGTATTGAACTATTAAAAAGGTCTCTTATGTTTTTTGCTATTTGTGAGGTCTATGTTCCTAACCATCAACACATACACACATAAAGTGCATTTAAATTAATTTTTGACATTTAAAATTTGATCAATCTAGTTTAAACTGTTTAGTACAAATTGATTTGAATCAATATGGATGTGATATATACATAAATAATTAGCAAAATTGAATCGTTACATCCAAACTGTTTGAAAATAAAAAAGCTAAGACACTCATTCCAATACATCTTTGGTCATAAAACAGTCTCAATGAAGTTATCGCCAATCATGATTATTCACTCTATATCAAGGCGATCAATTCAGGATTGTTTACAAAAACCAGAGTGTTAAAAAACAATCGATTTGGGCAAAGATCGAATTAAAATACAACGATACTCACCACAGTAATTAGAATCTAGGCGCTTTCTTGTAAAACAAAAATCAACGGTCTCCAAAATGTATTTTCGTTCTTTTTTGTATTGTTTGGCTGTTACTATAAATTGATTGTATTGTGCCATTTTTTACGTTGTGTTGTGAAATACAAGTTGTTTAATTTGAGATTTCTTTGCTCTATATTGAAAATGGTCATCTGATCGGTTATGTCGACATTACGTGTCAAATGTAACGTACTAGGTTAAAACCAAACAATTTCTATTTTTAGCAATAATGGTATGCGTATTTTAGAAAAGACTATCCCTGACACGGTCACATCATGGAGAGCAAGTGCGTTTAGTTTAAGTGGGACATTCGGAATAACGGCATCTGTAGCTAAGGTATTGATAATATAATGGGCAAAATGTTTTTCAATACCTTAGAAAAATAACACATTTTTTAAATTTAATGTATTAATGTGCGTTTTGATACAAAATTTGATACAATATCAATATGTTGTATTTAAATGTAAAAGTAAACACTGTGGATATTGAAGATCAGCTAGAAGAAGATTTTTGTTAAAACCGTTATGCTAAATATTTAACAAAAATACCTGTTAAATTTTAATGTGCCAAATTCACTTATTCCGGAAATATATTCCTCATCAGTGACTCAAGTGAAACTGTTTGGTGCACAGTGTAAGTATATAAGCTATGGCGCATTTTGATGTACGAGGTTAGATAAATTTTCCTCACAAAATCACATTCAAAATAAAGTTATACGACGGTCTTTTTCATTTATTTCGTGATCGCATGCAAGTCTAAAGAAGTGACGTAAGATTGGTTCTCTTTGTATTATAACCTGTGGTAAGATGAATCATATAAAACAGTGTGCAGAATGCAGAAACAAAAAGAATCATAAATAATGTAACAATTTTTACATTTTAGATTACAGCCTTTATGAAACTATTTGTGGATTTAACATTGCCATTCAAGGTTGTGAAAAATGAAAAGGTAGCAGTTAAAGTCAGTATTTTTAATTATCAACAGAAATCTGTTATGGTGAGTCTATTTAAATTTTTGTTACCTATATAATTTCGATAAAAAAATGCAAAGGTAAAATGTGAACTAAGCAACACTAAGTAACTTCAAACACACCACAACAAACATAAATAGATAAAAATAAAAAGGAAATAATAAAATGAGACTAGCACTAGCCAGACATGGTCGAATTACAATGCAATGTAATGCATTGCATTATAATTACTTTGACAAAAAGGTCATATATGATTTTAACATGATCAAATATATTAATATTCTTTTAACGAATATGTCATTTACAGCCAAAATTCAACCACACTTCACTTGCTACCTCTGAACTAGCGCGTTTCATTTGTCTCTATACAGCCAGTACAATTGAACTACAGCTGCTTTTTTGACTGTAGCTCATTATACAGGAGTGATAAGAATCAATGCAGGATAGTTAGCTGAGATGAATGACATATATAAAGATTACAATATGCTAAGTTTATTTTTGCTGCAACAATACTTGTTAAATTAAAACTAACAATTTATCATAGAATCAACTAGGGTGTGGTAACTGTCAAGATAAACTTCAGATTTTCAAGCATTTACATAAGACTTTTATATTTTTTACACGCATAACATTTGTTCACAAAATTTTTTTAAAATTGTCTTGTTTGTGAGAAATACTCGGCAAAATACTTTTTTAGATTTCTAAAATCAAATGAACATTTATATTAGCAACAATCATTATATTACCGTTGTTGCACTTTCTACAAAAATCAAAAATGATATTCTTCCATTAGGTTACCTGTTCTCAACATTGTCTTTAAACATTTTAACAACAGGGGATAGGACGTTTCTCGTTGAGTTAATTGGATTTATTTTAATAACTACAAATAGGTGAAATTATGCAAGCCCCTTATTTGTGCTTAATGTTGCAACTTTATAAATGAAATTTGACTATATGATATAAAATATATCTCTCTTTGTCTTCCATAATTATTGCTTTTGTGTACTCAAATGATTTCTCAACTACAATTACAATATATATCAACTGCTATAGTTGCTGTTGCAATTATTAAGTAACATATTACAATAAGTAATGTTATTACATGTCTCCAAGACACTTTTTCTTTGCATTACTGTAGTCATTTTTCTCCTTTGTCTAGATCAAAATATATTAAAACCAAATAAATATGGATGAAATCATTGATAACTTTACATATTTATAATGTTAATATCCGAATAATATCTTTGTGATACATATGACCTATTGTTATTGTAATGATGGTAAATATTCAAGTTGTTGAGTCAATAAACAAATTTCAAAGATATATACAGAAAATAAACTTTTTACATCAATCAACAATTCATATTTTACAACAGAACATAGACTTTTAAATACTGGAAGATTTGTACTTGGCAAAGGCCACCGCAACCAAGCACGTGACATTATACTAGTAAATAGCAAAAGTTGCTGAACAAGGAATGACAATAGAAGACAAACACTTTTTTCTCCAATTCTTATGCAATAACACTCATTTTTTACACGCTTTCTACTTACATGTTATCTGTTTTTATACGATTTTTCAGTTGTTGCTAAGAGTAACCCATACTGCTGATCCACAAAAAATAGAAGCTCACAGTGTTCAGGTAATTAAAAACCAATAAGAATTATTACACATAATCATTGATCTATTGAAATGGAAGTTCTCACCAATCTCTTGTATTTATTTCATTAAGCGACATTGATTATTCTTAAAGTGATTTTAGTTTCAATTAAATTAACTTTAATTTTAAAGCACGTTTACTTTTACGTATTCATACAATTTTATAAAATAATTTTCTCTTTTCATTAAAAAAGGATGTAGCAATTAATTCTTTTTTCTAAATAAAGATGCATAAGAGAATAAATTGTTAATAAAATATAAAAACAAAATAAAATAAAGTCGACTAGGAATTCTTATCTGTTAAAGTGAAACATTGAGAACAATGTAATTATAGTTGTCTCGTGTCGATATTTGGAATTTTATTTTAATATAATGATAAAATAAAATATTTAGTGCTTTTAGATATATGATTTAAACCATGTAATGAACTGAATGCTATTTAACTAATCAAATTTCTTAAAAATATTTTTTATAACTGAATAGAAAATAATTGAACTGATAGTGCATATTTTAAATAATTTTTGTAGCTTGGTCCGGGAGCAACAGCTTTAAAGTATTTCCAACTCGACGCAAAAGAGAGTGGAGTTTCCAATGTAACCGTTTCTGTTATAGATTTCCTAACATTTACTACAGTTGACAGTGTTCAAAAATCGATGAACATTAAGGTTTGTAAACGTTGGTCAAGATTGCGATATATTGTTAAAATTATGACATTAGTTATTCTTAGTCATCATTGTTGTTCAAAATACGATAGGGTCAGGGTATAAATATTACTGGTCAGTAATCAATAACATTCTAGATATTAGCCAGAATTGGTCATGATTACTCCATCGATATTTAAAGTTCGATAAACATCATGGATTGAAAACAGTTATCATTATTACTATCGATGAACATCATTGCAAACAAAATGTTTGATTTTTTGATAGAGAACATATTTATTGTTTGGCATAAAACAAACATAAAACAAGCAATATAATTTTCCAATTAACAATCGGTATGCCAATGGTAAAGATTACTACATTGGTTTAAGATGTATTAACAAATAGTGCAACATCTAATATTACTGATATTTTGAATCAAGAAATATTTTATGTCTGTGAAAAAATTAAATGTACAGATCATCTCAACCAATTTAATTAAATATAGCTAGTAACATGCAGTATATATTTTTCAAATGCAACAAACGAACTCGCCGAGTTGAATCATCCCCGAAATTAATCTATCTTGCGATATTCAATTAAAATAATTTGAGAACTAAAGTCGAATTTAACACAAGAATTGTCAGTTTTTGTGAAATTATTAAATTCTATATATGTTTTCTTGTTTTCTGCTATAGAATGAAGGAATAGAAAGTGGATATAACAAGCAACATTTAATATCTGTTACCAAGGGAACTACATTCACGGAAACCTTTAGTATTACACTACCCGCGGGATACGTACCAGGTTCTAAGAAAATATATGTAACTGTATCTGGTAAGTATTAAAATTCATTTAAGGATTGAACTTTGATTGTACCAACTGAATTTATCACCCAATAAATTCAGTACAATCAAAGTTCAATCCTTATATTTACAATTTTTTAAAATATCTACGATTAAAAACGAGGTTATCATGAATGCATTACATGGAATTTCAAACTTGGCTGGCCGCTGTCAGTAAGCACCGCCCACTTGTCAACATCAAAGGAAACAAACAAGTGCAATCGTTTAACGTTTTATTATTTTACGTTTTCACCGAAAAGTTACATCTTCACGTAACACAGATTGATTCTTTGCATTTATCACTAAATTTTAATTAATTTCTAAAAAAAAATTTTAATCCGATTGATAAACTATCGATTTCCAAACTTGAAAACGCAACAGAAAAACACAGCGATCAGCTGATCGCCACTGCAAGGTTTTGTTTGTAAACAATGTTGTAGTAGAACTTTTTTTTACGTTTTCATACGTCAGTAATACAGGTCCTGACGTCATGGGTTATGGTCGCACGTGCCCAACCAAAGTTATTGGGAAATAACTTCAGTTGCTCTCAAAGGGTTTACTGAAGAGAATTCAGTACGATTGTAAATATTTACTGTTACAAATTGAGAATTGCAGATTTTGGATACCACATTGTCACTGTACCTAGTGACAATCTAAAGTTTACAGATTTATTATTATTTGTCCTTAAAAGAAGTTGCCGTATCCAAACTTATACTGGATGTATATCCCTTAGTTCCATGTTCCTTTTATTCTCAAATTTGATTTTGCATATGGATGGTGGGTGTATATAGCTAGACAGAAGGTTTTATTTTGTCTTGTTTTTATATGTTTCTTGCTTTGTATTTTTGGATGAATTGTCTAATGATACAAGGTTTAGATCAAATTGCTTTTCTAATTCACCATAGAAGATTGACACATTGAGCATGGTTTTCTCTTTAATCTAATCACTCTTGAATTTACAGTTAGTTTGCATCTGATCGTGTTTTTACACTTTATAGTGTCTCTTAAACATTCTTTGTTAAATGTGTTACAATAACTACATATCATATATTGAAAATCTAGAAACTGTCCCAAATATAAAAAATGAACTGAACCTTAAGTTGAAAATGATATGAGTTAAAAATAGATGTATTTGTTTTAAGGTGATGTGAATGCACCAACGATGGCTAATTTAGGAAATCTTCTGAGGAGACCGACGGGTTGTGGCGAACAAACAATTATTAATCTGGCGCCAAACATATTCGCTACTAGATATTTAAAAGTCACAAACCAATTGACGGAATCATTTAAAAAGAAAGCTATTGAGCATATGATATATGGTAAGTTAAAATTGTTAGAATTTCCTTTCAGATGTTTGAGTGATTTAAGACAATGAAATAATAGCGTAAATTGCAATTCATGTTCACCTTTACGCGTTATGTAATAAATTGGCTTAGTTTATTTTACTTGGACATGTATTACCGTATTATTCTTCTTAAAGTTTCTCTGCCGTATTATTCTTCTTAAAGTTTCTCTGCCTTGTCTACAGTTCTTAATCAAGTGTGTTCAAAAAAGCATTGTCTAATTTTTATACATTTTCAGTTACAATACAATGTTGTTACCCGTAACTTGTAGGTAATGAGATATCTGTAGGTAGTCTTGCTTTGGCTGTTACAGTCAATCACTTGTGTCGAGTTCATGATTACCTTGGGTGTGGCCAAATGTATGCTTTTACTAAATTTTTATTCCTTTTTCAATAAATAATCATGAGAAAATATTATTCAGTCATTCCAAAATAATTATAACAATTTCTAATTTTTCTTGTCGCATTGTCGCTTAGTTAAATTAGAAAATAATTGTATATAATCTTGGTCTTTATACCGTTTTTTTGCACACAGAAATATTAATTTTTCACTGTAAGCGTTGATTTTTGTATTGTCTGATCTTTGTAAAAGTACATTAAAATCATGTTTTTGTCTAAATATCAAAAGCGTGCATGTCGCTAATACGTATTCTGGATTTCAGGAAGTAAACTCATTTCATTTTTAACACTATTATTTAAAACTGCCACATACATTGCAAAGTCGAAATTGTTACACTTTAAAAAATACATTTCTTTTCCAATGAAAGTTCGATATATAAAAATCCCGAGTTCATTTAATATGTCGCCAGGAGACATATAACCTCCGTAACACTAATCTAACTCTCCATTAAATGTAGTTTGAATGGTAATTCAAGTACAATCTATCATTTAATTTATAAAGAAGAAATAAAATAATTGTTTTAAAACATCAGATTCGTCGGTAAATGATGTATATATTAGACTTTTCTATCTGAATTCTATTTTTCTACATGTCGTATATAAGAATCTAACCTCCGTAACGGCGATATTCGGAATAATATCGGAAGACTAAAGAAAATAACAACCTTACTGTTATATTTTGGATAAAGACCACGTAACTTGGTGAAATACGTAAGTATGCTTTTTAAATTTTCCAGTAAAGGGCAAATTAAAGTGTGAATCTAACCTCCGTAACTATAACCTCCGTAACGGGATTTTGTTGGCATTGCATTTGTCATCTATTTCATTGTCACGGTCACATTTTTAAGGGTATATTTACACTACTCACCGCCGGAAGTGATACATATAGCAGACGACGTATCCAACAAACTGTCAACAACAACAACAACAGCAACAACTTATAAATGTCATGATTTTATAAATGATTTCAGGTAAATAAGATGGTAAATTTAACAAATTGTAGAAAAAAAAATAGTAAAAAGCAGTTTATCTGTTTAAGAGAAAATGATCAACAAAATAAAAACTGATGCACTATGACTATGAGGCCTTTTGAGACGAAAATATGAGTTGTTCAAATCATTAGCCCGTTTGTTACGGAGATTATACATAAGGAGAAAAGTAGAAAATTGTAGCTGGATAAGCTGTACTTGGAAACAGATAGCAACAAAGACCATAAAGCAACATAATAGTTAAATACAGTGGGAAATAGACAAACAAAACACATATATTAAGTCCGCCAATTGTTAAACTCCTGACTTTGGACGGGCACTGGACGATGCTGTTAATTTTGACGCCAGTGGTGTGGTTGAAGTACTTACATAGGGCCCTAACCATCCCACTTATTTTACAACAGGTGGACCCAAACGACAAACATTTAAAAAATGACATATCATAAATATATGTAAATGTAACTTTTCAATTTTACTTAGTTTAACATATTGCAACAGGAAGAGTTACATGGTATACCAAACTGTTACACTAATAATATTGACTGGGAATTAAAACACTGTTCAACTAATCAACATTTCTTCTGTCTGTAATACATAGAGCAATCTGCGTAGTAAAGCATACCACAACGGTAGCTCACTTGGTAGAGTGCTCTGTATGTGGATCGGGTGTTCGAACCTTGATCCGGTCTGACCAAGACTTGGAAATAGGTAGTGCACGAATTGTTCTTTCGTCATGCACATTGTAAAGTAAATTAAAGTTACAGCGAACACATTCTCTTCCCCCGACGCCGGGAATCGAACCCGGGTCGCCCGATTGTAAAGCGAGCGCTCTACCGATTCGCCTAAAAGGTACCTCATAGGTGAGACAGTAGTAATGTACATAGTACATACTATACGATGTAGCTATATCGCTACAACATGAAAACCATTCGGATGAGACCTGTATACAAACTGATGCCTAGGTATTACACGCTAAATAACCCTCACACTTATGCAGTGCAAATATATACATTTTTGTCAATTCAACAATGGCTGGTAATGTCTTGGTGTAAATAAAACAATCTTGATTGTGACGGAAACACTATGCAATCCACCAATTAGTGATAAAGTGGTCGCCTATAGCCATAGGACAGGGGGTCCGGGGTTCAAGCGCTTGTCCCACCTCCACCTTGCATTTAATCTTTCTGTTAAAAATCTACATGTTCAATCATTTATGAATCAGTCAATGAACAATGTTACATTTGGTTTGACAAAAAGAACTCATTTATTAGAGATACTATTAGATTTATACATGGGTGTAATTTTAAATTAAGAATTGTGACGTCACAATGGAAAAACTGCATCAAAATACAAATTGTTAAAAATGGTATTAAAACACAAAGTTACATTAAAATTTATCGTTTGTGACCTTTTAACTTTGTAAGGGATAAATCACATCATTACGAATACATTTGGAAATAAAAGACAGACAATACCATACATTAACAGCATCTCGTGTCTGGTTGATTCAAATCTCCGCGTATAGATGCGCATGCCCAAAAGAAAAATAATCATCGTTGTACAAGTGCCCCAAGTGTATAAAGATTCCGTTTATTTACAGTAGATCGAAAAAAAATTTCAGAAAATGAATCGAACGGATCCTGATTAGAATTTTTAAAAAAAATATTTTTAGAGAATCAAACAAAAAAAAAAAAAAAATAAAAAAAATAAAAAAAAAATGACAGATTAGTAAAATCAAAGTACTGAAAGTACTGTCTGTGACAGTGTAAGGGCATGTAATATTTAGTATCCTTTAGATACAACTCTTGTTTTTCTTTATTTGCAGAATGCCCCAGACAAATGCCGAGAGACAGCGACGTTACAGAAACAGACAAAAAAAAAAAGATTTAGATGGTTATTTAAAGACAGAAGCAAAACGAAAACGTGATTCATATGTGCCTAGCAACAAGTTAAGCAAAGTAGAACTAGAAGACAGGAGAAAAGACCAAAGAAAAAAATCCAAGCTCCATTATGAGAAAACAAAAAAAGAAAACAATAAGGGTGATGGTGAGATAGCCAGCTTTTCTGGACAAACCCTAACTGTGAAGTTTGCAAGTTTTAAAGGCAACAACTTGAGGAAAAGATACAGCAGGTCACTGAGAAAGTCATACAGAGTAAATGCAGAATTACAAAATAAAAACAAAGATCTGCATAAAACAAACAGGCGACTACAAAAACGCATAGAAAGATTGCGGAAAAAAGGTTCAAATAACAATAATGCAAGTATTAATCAACAGGATTATGTCTTTACTAGGCCCGGGGAAACCCCGTTAGTTGAGTTGACACCTAGATCCAGATCTCAGAGAGAATTTATATTACTTAACACAGATTGCACCAACAAATCGTCAAGAAACAAATCACAAGTAAGAAGAAAGCTGCTTCTTGCAAACACTATCATAGATGATATAAAAGTAAAAATAAAAGAGAAGAAGAAAAGAAAAGATCCAATTCACAGAATAATGTCAGGTCTAGTGCAGAAATATCGATGTTCTTCATTGTTAGAAAAATCAGTTGGAGTAAGCAGACAGAAAATAAGTAGATTGATCAAGCAGAGAAAAGAAATAAAAAATCAATTAAAAGACAGCGTTATTCAATTTTTACAGAGAGAAGACAACAGCACAACAATGCCAGGTAAAAAAGATACAAAAGTAGTAGAGAAAGAAGTGAAGCAGAGACACATACTATCAGACTACATGATAAATCTGTATTCAAAATTCCTGTTTGAAAACCCAGAGATAAAAATTTCGAAAAGTTCATTTTTGCAAGATGAGACCCGCTAATATGTTACTAGCAAATTTCGCCAACAGAAAACGATGTTTGTGTTCTCGCCATCAGAACATGGCCTTAATGTTGAAAGCAGTTTCATGGTTAGGTGTTAAATGTTCCAAAAATCCAGATAATTTTATTCAAGAAAATAACACTAATGAAAAACTTATATCAGAGTTGAGATCAAAAAGTACCGATAGCATAAAGTTTACACAGTGGAAAAGAGTACAGGACGGAAAGAAACTAAAACACAAAGAAGTTGAAGAAAGTCTTCCAGTAGAACATTTCATTTCAAAATTTGAAAAAGATCTTGATGAATTTCGCGAACATGTTGAGAGAGTTAAAAATCAATATCGGGAAATGCGGCATTTAAGAGAAAACCTACCAAAAAATGAGATATTAATATGGATGGATTTTGCTGAAAATTTTGGGTGTGCGTCCGTCGAAGAGGTACAATCAGCCTATTGGAACTCTGACATGATTACATTACACAACATGATAGTTTATTATCCGGACTCAAGTTTTCAGAGCTATGTTGCAATTTCCGACGTTTTGAGCCATAATGCAACTTCCGTTTACACGATTTTAAGAAAATTCATACCGATTTTAAAGAAAGAGAACCCGAACTTAAACACTATACATTACTTAACAGATTCACCCACTAGTCAGTATCGGAACAAAACTATGTTCCAGACAATAGCGTTGCATAAAGAAGAATTCGGTGTTTCTGCAAGATGGAGTTATCTCGAAAGTGGGCATGGCAAGGGACCGTGTGACGGTTTGGGAGCCTCTGTGAAAAGGTCTGCAGAAAATGCTGTCACTCAAAACAAATGCTCTATACAATCAGCTGAAGATTTCTTCAAGTGGTCTTCCTCTATAACTGGAAGTAAAATAAAGTATCTTCTTTATACACAGGCTGAATATGAGGATGCAGAAAAAATAATTTCGAAACGTCCAGTTCCATGTGCTGTACCCGGAACCTTCAAATTACACTACGTAATTGCCAAATCCCCATGTCAAGTATTTACCAGAAATCTGTCTTGTTATTGTAAAGAGTGTCTCATTGACGTCTCGTCTTCTGGATGCACCGGGTATTCAGTTCATGATATAGTTAGGCAACAAAAGAAACCTAAACCGCATCAAGTGCTACAGAACAAAGACAATGATATTTCCAACGAAATAGACCAAACATCATTGAATGACCTTGGACAAAAAGAAACAAACAAACAAGTAGATAACTTGACAAATCAACTAAAACAACTAAATAATGCCAATAATGTTAGTGAGGAATCAAGGGTCGCGGCCATGTACGGGGAAAAGTGGTACCTCGGACAAATTATTGAAATAGATGAAACCGACGAGGAATTCTTAATTAACTTCATGGCAGAATCAGGGAAAATAGGCTGTACCTTCAAGTGGCCGGCTGCCAAAGATGAGATTTGGGTCACGAGGGAGAAAATTATATATGCTTTACAAGAACCACCGTGTCCTGTAGGGAAAAGTAGACGCATGTTTAAAATTACAAATGATGAATATACACTTATTCAGGACATAACAGCATCACTGCGTTTACAGGTTTGAGGACTGTCAGTAGAAACTGTTGTTACAGATGTCATATTAATTTATTTTGTTAACGTTTGACTAATATATTATATGTTAAAACACGCAATTTACGTATAATTATTTTTTCCATATTTCAAAGATGAAATATGTATGAAATGAAAATAAAGATGAGGTAAACAGAACCTGTACACACAAAACCGATACCAAAACCTTTATCATATGGGGTTTGATTTGAGATATTCATCTAGTCAGCCATGAGAAGTCTTCAATGTGACACTATATGAGTGTTTAGACGCCTCTAGAACTGCAGTTGAAGCGGTATAATAAAGGGATAATTAACATAGATTTACTTGTGTTCAATGCACAACTCCATACATAACCTCCGTAACGAATTATGTAGCTATTAAAGTGTGCCAGAAAGCTTGTACTTGTATATGTACACCTGTCCTTTATGTTATTGAAGACGTTTAACTGGTTAAATATGTCACAGAACGACAATAAATTAACCACAATTATGCTTTATAAGTAAAACACATAAGTTCAAAGACAAACGTTTGTCAAATTATATGTACTTTTTAACAAACCCTGTAAAACGCATTCGCTGTAAAACGTTTCTTGTAACACAAACAGAACGCTACTTCTTGTAAATTTTAAGCACATAGTTCTAACATTTTGAAAATGCATTTCTGTATACTTAGCATTCATTTTAGGGACGAGGATTATATGTCTATATATATATTCTAACCTCCGTAACGCTTCCTTCTCACTGTATCGAACTAATGATCATAACTTCTTTGGTTGAAATTTTTTGTGTGTAACATTTTATTATTGGCACAGGCACATATTAGGCATCATGATAGCTGAAATATTTGTTGTTTTCTTGAACTTTATTTTTTCTCAAATTCTTAAATTCATACTGTTACAATTATTTTGGAATGACTGTATTATCCTTACATTTTTCTTGACTAGGAAGAGATAATGAATTAAGATGGCAGCGCAGTGATGGATCTTTTAGTGCCTGGGGTAATCGGGATAGTAGTGGAAGTATGTGGTAAGTTTAAAATAAGCTGATCCTGAAGTATAGTGATAGAAGTCACAGGGTGGGGCGATTTCTGTGATTAAGGTTGCAGTATGAAGTGAGTACTGTGATATAATTCGCTGATTGTGGTGAATATCGTAATAGAAAACGCTGAGGTTTGTGTTAGAATGCTGTGTATATTGAATGCTATGTATCAGAAACTAAAGAGAATTTGTATATTACATTGATCTAGTAAGAAATGTCCAGACCTTAATAGTGCTTCATACAAAATAAACGGTACATGATTACTGTAGTGTAATTAAAAAAGTTGCATTTGTTTTGTTACAAGCCATACTCGCAGTGAATTGAATGTGTTCTTATCTGCTACAGAATAGCCAAAAGACTTTAAGACTCCTAATTCCATCTATGTACTTGTGTTTTGAATATTTTCTTGAATAACACTTGAATGTTCTTATTACAAATTTTGTTTTTATTAAAGGATCACTGCTTATGTGGCAATGTCTTTTCAACAAGCAAAAGACATTATACACATAGATAAAAGTATCCTTAAAAGGGCTGTTGACTGGATAATTGGACGTCAGTATACTACCGGATACTTTCCTGAGCCAGGTCGTGTCATCCATGTATCTATGCAGGTAATTTGTAATATTTGGATAACTTAAATGTTTTATAGGTCCAAAAGTTCAAAGGCTTGGGTTTATATTGTTAATTGTTGTCCGCCACACACACAAACACACACACACACACACACAAAAAACTTATTTAGGCCAATCAGACTAGTCTCGAATTAGTGAAAACTCAAACAATACACTGTATATGCATTTTTTGCGAATAAATCAATTTTTTGTGAAATGTTAAAATTTTTAATTAAAGATAATGTTAAAATTCTTAAAACTCTGGAATCTTCTCTGAATAAAATAAAATATTTTCTACCCTATTTCAATTTCAAATGATAGCCAATATATTTTCAGACATTTTCTAGTTCATGAAAAAAAAATAAATTTAGGTATTCGTTGTGTAAATGCTCTACAATAGTAACACAACACGAAATGAGAAAACGAGACAAGTTCAAAGGTAGTAAGACTATTGGATTTTAAACTGCGTCAATGGCTGATTTACATTAAATTACGTACAGATATTCATTTTGTGGAAAGACATATACCTCTTTTAAAAGAAATCAAATATTTAGAACACTTTACTTCTTTTCTGTTATAGGGTGGTGCTACTTCCTCTCGTGCAACATACACAGCATTTGTTTTAATAGCTCTGTTAGAAATTGATGATATACCAGAATACAAAGTAAGTTTGATTAAACTCTTTATCGTCTGCAATATAAGGATATATTTGCTGTTGTCTTTACTCCCCAACTGAAATATCTATCCAAATACTTTTACTTCCTCTATGTATATAGAAATAGTTTATAGCTGGTGTCCGTTTTTATATACAATGACGTGAATACTAAAACATAAGAAGATATCTATAATAAAAACATGAAAGACATTAGATGTTAAGGGAGCAAGTTTGATAAAAAAAATTGTATACGAAGAAAGTGTAAGGGGATAAACAAGACGTATTTTCAAACCTGGTCCGTTTTTCAGGTAAAAGTCGAAGCATTTGTGTTTTCTAAAACATAAATAAATGATATTTTATCTTTATTTTAGAATAAGATCACTACAGCTGCCAACAAAGCTAAACAATACATTGAGTCCCAGATCTCAACAATTACAGATAACTACTCACTATCGCTCTGTGCTTACGCATTGAAACTTACAAAAAGTACCAAAGCAAATATTCTGTTCCAAAAACTGGAGAATAATGCCATTAACAAAGGTATTTTAATGTTCAAAGTTCATTAATTACAATAGGTTTATTAATACATAAAGTTTAAATCCTTGTAGACGTTACCATGTTGGTTTCATGATATAATACGGCGACAAAAAGTTGGGTAAATTGCCAACATTTATATTGTTAAGCTACTTAATATTACAGGCTCAAAATGTTTATTCCTTTTGTCAATTTGCAAACTTTTATTTGTATAAAAATATCAAACATATTACAAGAAGTTAAAACAAACTTAAATCATAATGGTATCTTTCTATTAACAATGATGCTGGAAGACATGTTCTAATAAGTTTTCTAAATTTAAAAAGATTTTAAAGCACGCCTTTTGAAACTAGTTTTAACTCTTCTTGTGGTTTAGTGTATGAATTGAAAATGTTTAATTTTTGTTGATTAACCTTTGGTTAAGATAGAATAGGTTGTAAATCCCCTGTAAAAAGAGCTATTACTACATCATCGGATACTATATAGTTATCATAGTAAACAAACGTGTATTATGGAGTTGGTAACTTGGTAAATGGTGGTTTTTGTATGTGTTTTTAAGACCTCTATATGTTCGTTTGTTGTTCTGTGTTATTGGTACCTTTTGCTATTGTCAAGCACTTCCTTTCTGTTAGAAACCTTTTTAAAAAGGAATGAAATGAAATAATTTAGGCTGACATGCATGTTCTTGCCTATGCAGAAGAATGCGAATAACAAGTTATCGATTTAGAGCGAGAATAAACTTTTGGACTTGCTGTTTATAATGTCAAATTTGCGAGGTACTGAGTGTGATTACAAAATTACATCTACTTCTATTGTAACAGTACGTTTGATAGGCCCTTCTCCCAACTTCTTCACAATCATTTGCCCCTATGTACATACAAACTCAATATTAAAATAAACCACTTTAATTCCAAAATTCAATAATATATTGATTATTCAAGTATAAGACTGTAGAGATTTACAAAAAACGCGTAGTAAAATAATTTCTTTTTTTATTATTTGAAAAATATGTTTGATATATTGTTTTAATATTGTATAATTGACCCTTGACCATTGACGTTGAAGCTCCATAGTTTTATCTTTAACATTTTCGTTTTTTCTAGACAACAAAATGAAATGTTGGGACTCCAACTTAAAAAAGACAACACAAGGGAAATGGGTTTCACCTAATCCACGAGCACGTCCGATAGATATAGAGACTGCAGCATATGCACTTCTGTATTACTCGCTTGATAAAGATATAACCAATGGTTTGAAAGTTCTTCGCTGGTTGATAACGCAGAGAAATCCTAATGGCGGATTCGCTTCAACACAAGTAAGTTGAAAATATTGATCTTAATGTCGTCTGCTTGATTGTATTGGTTATTGCTAAGTAACGGTTCAATGACAAATTTTCATGCCTTAATTGTTGTTTTTTCTAACTTTTTTTTTTCTATATTCTATCTAAAAACTAAAAAAAACATTAAGAAAAAGATTATGTTTGAATACCAATATCGTTGTTGTATTGTTTGTGGTAAATCATTTTAATATTTTAAACCTTAATTGAAGAATGAACTATGTTAACTTTTTAATATTTGTTGCGTCAAGCAAAACTGTTCTTTAAAATGTCTTTCCGGAAGCCTTATGTCATATAAATGTGGAGGCATTACTTTGTTACTCATGTTAAACATTCCTTAGCTGGATTTGGAGTCATATAATATTGGAATTTGTTTCATTCATTTTCAACTGTTTGTCTTATGTTTTTATGTATCAAACTTTTCGGTCTTCGTGTCACTGATGAGGAATGATTTTCCGAAATGTGCACATATGGTACATCAAAATTTAACAGGCATTTTGGTTAATATATTTACATAAAAACTGTTGAAAAGCTGACTTTCTATTTAATTATTACATTATAGGACACGGTTGTCTCCCTTCATGCCATGGCAGAGTTTAGTGCCTTGTTATTTGTGAATAAAGTGTCATCCTTGCAAGACGTTGTAAATATTGACGTTACGGGGGGAGGCCATCAAGCAACATTTAATGTAAATAGCATTAACAGATTACAACTACAACACGAAAACGTGAGTGAAAACTATAAAAAGTTAAAACATGTAGTTACCCGAAAAAACCCTGTACCCTAATCAGACATAACTTTTCAAGTTCTTTAACGTTTATTATAAAAATTGGTTATATACATGTATATACGTTATATATTTTTTGTATTTCAAATATTTCATCTTTAAAAAATCCTTTAACAAAATTAATGAATAAAATCAATTCTATCTTCTGATTTCCTGTCATCATCTCAATTAATGACTCTCAAAGCAGAATGTGTCATATTGTTTTCTTCGATATGTTATGGCCCTTTGTATTTTTTTTTTGTCCAGAATTGATCTTGTTACTCCTGCTCACCATTATAATGAAATTTGGTAGGAATGATCAGTGTAATGCTTAGAATGTGCAAATTCTTTTCAATTCTGGTTGGAATATTGTTCAAGGATTATTGCCCTTTGAAATTTTTAATGATTATTTTTAATTGAAACTTAATCTCTGTATTTTATGTTTTTTTAATATCAAAGTTGCAGATTGTTGTAAAACATGACAACATCTGTGTTTAGAAATAAATTTAGATGAAATAGGTTATAATTGTTGATGTTTTTCTAGTTTCCAGACAGTACAAACACCGTTAACATACGGGCAACTGGAAGTGGAGTAGCTTTGGTTGATGTAAGTTTGATAAACTCAATTAATGCATAGCGTGTGTGTGTGTGTGTGTGTGTGTGTGTGTGTGTGTGATACCATCACCGATTGCTGGTGCTGTTAAACATCTCCAATAACAAAAAATTAACTCGAGAGACATGAGCGTTTATGGCATCCTTCTAAGCGTTGATTCATGATCAAAAACTACAAGAAATCAGAAATTATATTGTAAAACACTTATTGTAATATGGCTTATATGCCATATGAAATTAAAAATTACAATTAAGTACACGCGCACTTTGTATTACCTAGAGCTACCAAAAAGATACCTAGAGTAACCAAAGAGATATCATATACCCCAGAGAGAGAGAGAGAGAGAGAGAGAGAGAGAGAGGTACCAAAGAAATGTCAACACAAAACTGTTAACAGAAATAAAACAAAACTATAAAATATCACCTACTGTAGGTTGAACCTTCATTAAGTTAATCAAAATGAGCGTTACATATGTTGTTCGCAAAAATGACTCAATACCAGAATTTGTGAGATAGCATTCGGTGATTTTGTTATGTGTACTATATATACCATGTATAAAGATTATCCAAATAAACTGCAATGTTAGCTAAGATATATATTGAATAATCCTTCAGTCATTTAAATTTTGGTCCTCCTCTGTATTCTATACAGGTGGTCGTTGTATACAATATCAAGCAGTCTGGAGAACATGCTGCATATAACATAACAACAGAAATTAAGAAGGAATCATTTGATAGCATCACAGTGGAGATTTGTGCAAGGTAAGTTTGAGAGCATCACAGTGGAGATTTGTGCAAGGTAAGTTTGACAGCATCACAGTGGAGATTTGTGCACGGTAAGTTTAATAGCATTACAGTGGAGATTTGTGCATGGTAAGTTTGATAGCATTACAGTGGAGATTTGTGCATGGTAAGTTTGATAGCATTACAGTGGAGATTTGTGCAAGGTAAGTTTGATAGCATTACAGTGGAGATTTGCGCAAGGTAAGTTTGAAAGCATTACAGTGGAGATTTGTGCATGGTAAGTTTGATAGCATCACAGTGGAGATTTGTGCAAGGTAAGTTTGATAGAATCACAGTGGAGATATGTGCAAGGTAAGTTTGAGATCATCACAGTGGAGATTTGTGCAAGGTAAGTTTGAGAGCATCACAGTGGAGATTTGTGCAAGGTAAGTTTGAGAGCATCACAGTGGAGATTTGTGCAAGGTAAGTTTGAGAGCATCACAGTGGAGATTTGTGCAAGGTAAGTTTGATAGCATCACAGTGGAAATTTGTGCAAGGTAAGTTTGATAGCATCACAGTGGAGATTTGTGCAAGGTAAGTTTGAGAGCATCAGTGGAGATTTGTTCAAGGTAAGTTTTCTTAACGTTTTGTATTTAATCATATTTTTCTATCAAAAATATTACAAATTTATAAAAGTTTGTTTCATTATAACTTAAAATTTACCTTAGTAACAGCGTTAGATAACTCCATGGAGATAGATTGGTTTTTATTTCGTTACCTTTTCAATTCTGTTCCACAAAACTTAAAATATTTCACGTCTCTTAACTTGTATAAATACCGCTTATTATTTCAAAGGTGTAAACCTAAAAATAAAAATAATTACAATAGATCCTATTTAGACGTATCTGTCATTTGTAGGAGAATCAAATCAGGTGACAGTGGAATGGTTGTAGAAGAGATCACTCTACCGAGTGGATTCAAGGCCGATCTTACAAGTGTACAGAATGTTCAAGGTTTAAAACAGAAAGAAGCAGATTTAGATAAAGTAGCTTTGTACTTTGATAGAGTAAGTATGTTTAATTTAAATGTGGTCATGTATTACAAGTCTACCGTTCTAAACGTGTGGTTATACCTTGGTATTGTAGTAAAAATTGCCAGATTTTGCGGGTTTTTTAGTCTACATCTCTAGAAATCAATCTGTAAGTTTGGAAATACCTCGGTATTCTAGTAAAAATTGCGAGGTTTTGCGAGAATTTTTATTTTATATATACTACTCTAGAATTCGTTTATACCTTAGTGTTTTAATAAAAGATGCGAAGTATTGCGAGTTTTAATGTCTTCCACTCTGGACTTCTTTTTCATCAGCTTGTTTATACCTCAATGTTTTAGTTAAGTTACGAGGTATTACGAGTTTTCAAGTATATTAAGGTGTCCATAAGCGAACGTTTGTTCTTTCCTCTCCCCATGATGGATTGGATTTCCAAAAATTTACTTTCATAAATATCATAAATATACATAATTTGAATATGAATACTTCCGGTTCAAGGGTTATTGACATGAATCATCCGGTATTTTAAATGTGTCGTGATATACTGGTAAATATAAAAAAATATTGAGTGTGAGAGATTGTATGTATAGAATTTTAATATATCCAGATGTCGTATACTCCCACTCGTATGCTAATGTAATCATGTGCAGAATTCTGAATGTCATTTTTTTGGTAAATGCGATTGAGCGCCATGAACCTCATTAAAGCTATCGGCTGTTCAATAAGTACAAGATGGATTAAAGATCGGGGGTTTATGGTATTGAACTTATTTTCTCTGTCATATGTTCCGGTTTGTAACTGATGATAATGTGTTGTTATAATAGTATTTATTTGCTGAATCTAATCAATATTATATTGTGTTTGCTATATTGCAATATATCCTTTATCATTACGCCAAATAAACGTTAGTACAATACCATTAAAATCGTCGTAAACGGCAATTAATAGATTGAGAAAAAAAAATAATTAAAATACTAATTTTCTCTAAAACAATAAATATTAATTAATAAAATATTTTTGGTTTTTTAGTTGTTGTTATATTTAATAAAACTCGTTTTAAGTAAATATGCCAATTATTTCTTTCTAAAAGTAAATTCTAATCTTTTTTTCTGGACTTCGCTTGTTAGCTTGTTTTTTTTTTTTTTTTTGTTTTTTTTTTTTCGTTTATTTATTCAACTGTTGATGGCATTTTCTAGGATAGAAGCACGGACGACATCCAAAAATTGTAACCAGATCAGTACTTGTGTTAAAAAAAAAATAATAATAAAATAAAGATATATTTTAACGTTCTTTGATATAATAAACTTTATATTGAATTCTATAAAAATGCAAAGAGACTATCAAATTTATTATATTTCAATAATTGGTAAATTCTTATACTTTTTCAGGTTGGCAATACCAATGTTTGTGTCGATATGAAGGCGGATCGAGTGGATAAAGTGATACGTTCGGAATCATATCCTGTAGAAATATATGATTATTATGATCCCCGTATGTTTATACTATTATTACTTATAAGTTGCATTTTTTCAAATTGAAAGTAAAAACAAATCTACATTTTACCTATATGTTTTTAACTTGTTCATCCAACTCAACAAATTTGATAACTACAAAACAATTGTTAACGTTATGTACCCAGATAAAGTCCGGAGTTTTACATTCTTTGTGTGCTGCTAGTCCAGTGCTGAATCTTCGAGTATTGTATAACAAAAATGTTCTTATAATAATTCTGAACATTTTAAAAATTACTTTTCTTTCATGTCCTTTTCATTATTTCTTTGCTATGATATTATTCTAATATGCGATATATGTGCATTTTTCAAGATATGACATTATTCCAATATTCGATATGTGTGCATTTTTCAAGATAATAGTTTTAACTCCGTATCTCTTCAGTTTTAAGTTTAAGCTTCGGTAGGCTTGTTTTCTCAATTTTTATATTTTTTGCATTAATTATTTCAATATGTAACAAACTTCACATTTCTTTAATAGAACATTGAATTTTTTGATATTTTTTTTTCTAGAGAACCAGGGTATCGGTAGTTACACGTCTGGAGTGCTGAAAAATCTTAAATTGTGTGATGTATGTCCTACATGTTATGTGTGTATATTTGATCCGGTATGTACACTTATAAATTGTGTAATTGATTAGAACACACACACACACACACACACACACACACACACACGTGCGCGATCGTCAGCTGGTTTATGTTTACAACAATCTATATACGTATGCCAGCTTCCTACAATTATATATTTTTTTCTTTTTACAGATAGTGGGATGAGAAGCATTATACTTATAAAGAAGTAAAAAATGAATAAATGTATTAGAGAGAATTAAACTAACTTGTAGTTTGGCCTTTTAGTCCTAATTCAAATTACACGATTACAAATACAAATAAAAAAAATGAAACTAAAAACATGTTTTGTAGTACATGTTATACGAGGACACAGTGTAACAATACTAGTTTTTGACAGAAAAATACATGTTGGTAATTATAAAAATTGTCGACACGAGTAGATAATTTCCAGTCGTGTGGTTATAGGGTATTTTGATTGTTTAAGGATTGGTACGCTACGCGATTTTATACAATTTGTTATCCGTCATCGTCGGGTTATACTTTAATAACTTTGCAAAAATTGAAAACCAATCCTTTTAATTACAAACGTTGTCTCTCTATTAAAATGTTCGATATCAGTATCGAAAATCGAACTATTATGTGTACAGTGGCGCATTGATGCAATGTGACATTGTTTACGTTGGCTGTGACACACTTGGATGGCCGCCAAATGAGGTAACATCCGTTACGTACGACATAACACAAAGTAGGTCAACGAACAATTTTTGATAATAAATAAGCAGACACTGTGATTCAACAAGGTTTGATTTTTTTATTACGGATTTTAAATGTTGTTACGTCATTTTTAAAAGAAAACGTGTAAATTTTTACTGTCACTGTTGCAAAATACTATAATAATAATAATAATAATCTTTATTGCACAAACTCAATTACATTAATTGGTTATGGCAGATATAAAATAAAATAAATACAACAAACATAATGAACACGAATCAAAATTAAATGATACAATTACAAATATTACTATATAAACGTGACGTCAACATGCTGTTATTTTGGAACCAAGTCTTTTTGGTACCGTGTCAATTCGGCACCGGCAATAGGTCATTCGAAAAATTAGCTAAGACCACAGAAGAAAGTAATTAAGAACTAAAAACAATAATAATCATAATCATCATCATCATATTTAGCTTATGTTGTATTTCTATGTTCCACAAGCCCTGATCCGCACACTTCAAAAGAAATTCTTATCAAGCTTCCTAATACCTGTACCATTTCAGACCCATATCACTTGCTTTCTGCCGCCTTTGATACCCGAATTCAAAGGAAGTTATATGATGATTATACATGGTCTAGTGATCTGTGACATATGTAAAATTAACATCTTGTAATTTAACTTACTAAATAAATAAAAAATTTAATATTAAATCTGTACACAAACATGAAAACCTAAAATAAGTTTTTGAAACGATTCATTCATATTTTTCTAGTGCCGAAATTTTTTTTTTTTTTTTTTTTTTTTTTTTTTTTTTTTTTTTTTTTTTTTTTTTTTTGTGTTGAATTTACTCGTAGTCGGTGCCGAATTGACTTGATACCTCGTGTCAGTTACTGGACATAAACTTTGCCGAAAACCGACATGCTTGCAAGTAAACAGTTGGGATTTTACATCACAGCGGAAAACACCGAAAGTAGTTCGGCAAAAGTGCAAAGTTATACGAAAATAAATTGTCAAAAATGACGTCATACAGAATACATCGACCAATCAAAACACAATAAAATTGGACATTATAATAATTATAACGTTGTTCAACGTCGCATTAGCAATTTTAGCAAATCGTGGCGAGGGAATTTTATTTATGCGTTAAATGTGAGAGTGTGCATTATGAAATGGCTTTTCACTAGCGCGCACCCTGGTCCAGTGCGATCTTTGTGGAGTCAAGTTGCCGTTTACATGCAAACCAGTCAAATAATTCTGGCACCGTGTGAATTACTGTCTGATTCTTACGGGGATTTAATATGGGAAAACACACAAACACTCATTCCGGAAATACATCGCTGAAAAATCATGCGGGTTAAGTAAATAGAATTGCGCATGACTGACTTTCCCATTTTCGCTGGCCAGGTAATATCGTCTGCAATTTGACAGCAAAAGGAATATTGTACTATAGGTCTAACAACGGCGATCTTACCTACAGCTGAATGAACTATTCCAGAATTTTGTACCCTAACCCGCATGATTATTACAGCAATGTATTTCTGGAATGAGTGTTTGTGTGTTTTCCCATATTAAATCCCCGTAAGGATTTTAAAAAGCTCTGCATTTTATACTCCAGCTAAGATGGCATTTAGTTTGGTGTCAGTTAATTACGACAAAATGTATACGTCATAACGGTATGTGGCATTCTACAAAATTTTTTGATATCTCTTCTAAAACCTTAAAAAACTAGTGCTACGGCAGACGTGAATCAGGCAGTAGTCAAATTTCTACTTACGCCGAGCGCCAGGCGAGGTAGTATCTCGAATTTTAAAGTATAACCCGATCGGTGTTCGAACCTACAACATCCTGCTCTTGCGGCGGGCGCTCAACCATTTAGCCATCCTTCTATATACGATGATAAAGTGTAAAAAGTACAAAAGACACGATCCAAAGAAAGTGTAAAGTTCAAGGTGTCAGTGGTGCCCTAAAGTAATCCTCATTTTATCAACCACTATGTCAACACAATATGCTTGATGGTTTTGAGATGCTAATCTTATCCATAACATCGTAAAGTACACGATGCCTACTGTCTGTTATATACCGGTAGTGGAAGTTTAATATCCGCTGTATATCAATCCCTCTTATAGAATAAAACTGAGAATGAACATTGATGAATAAAATAAATAAATAAATATAAAAAAGCACATGATTAAATGACCGTCACCAGTAGAGGTCTTGATTGACCTGTTGAAACCAATAATAATGTAAAACTTAAAAGTTGCCCATTTCCAGTTTAGATAATTTTGTCACTTTACGACCATGTGCAATACTTAACAACTAGACATCCCTAGTGGATTATGTAAAAGCGCAATAAATAAATAAATAAATAAATAAATAAAAATAATAAATAATTAATTATAATAGTGAAAGAAGCATGGCATAGCCTCAATCTGATAATGAGAATTTATATGGAATCGGTATCCGTACCAATAAGTCGGAAAAAACATAATAATAACAATAACATAGAATTATTTTATACTGTGACAGTTTTACATACTTCACACTGTATACAATGATAGAAATATGATAAATTTGATAAACCGTACAGTTATATATTCTTATATAATAAGGTCATTCAGAAATCCAGTTAGTGTATTGTTAATAACGGACATAGTTGTGTTGTGACTTTAAAAATTAAAATTAATTAATTAATTTTATAATAATAATGATGATGCGTGATATTTGGCATGATCGTTATAATTTTCACGTGATCTAGAGAAGAAACATATACTCGGCAATCGTCAACACAACTAAGAACAAGAAACAATAACAGTACAAGTAAATTAATTTAAAAAAAAAAAAACAATGACCAGACGTGTTTAAAAAATCAATGGCCCTGCTAGCAGTTAATGGTCAGACGTGTTAAAAATAGAAATAAAAGATATCAATGGTCCCTCTAATTATAAAGATCCAGACTTTAGCTGAAACTGGAGAAAATGGCGGCTTCAAACCAACTATTTTTAGCTCAACTGGTTAAACCAACCATTTTAGCTCGACTGGCAAAAATGGCATGGTTAAGCGTGCGTGCTTGCGTAAACTTTAATAGTCTTCTCTGAAACTACTGACACTGTTAAACCAAATTTGGTGTGGAAGGTCCCTAGGTGGTGCAGACTATTTGCACAAATCAACTCTCTATGGCATCAAAGATGGCCACCGTTATTATAAATAACAAAAAGTGATAAATGGCCGATACATACTTATTTTTCAACCGATTTAGTTCGAAATTGATATGTAGAAAGCAGATGTATAGCCATCTTACATAAGAAACGGTTTTTCCGAAACACTTTCATTGGGTAATTGTAACGGAATATTCAAATATGGTGCTATATTAAGCAGATTCTTTGAAAATCTCCTCTGGAACTAATGAACTATTTGAACCAAATTTGGTATGGAAGGTCCCCCAGTGGTGCAGATTAATTTTACCAAATCGCCTTCCTAACACATCCAAGATGGCCACCTTTACTATAAATAGCAAAAGGTGATAAATGGATGATACAAAATGCATGCTTATATATCAAACAATCCAGTTTAAAATTGATAAATAGAAAGAAGATATATATAGCCATTCAACATATGTAATGGTTTTTTTTCCGAAGTATTTTGAGCTCAATTGGCTTTAGCCAGCTGAGGTTATGGCATGGCGAAGCTTCCATGCGAGCGTGCGTCATGCATGCGTAAACCTTTATCTTCTCTCCTGTAACTACTGGGCCAAACGGAACCATATTTGGTGTTGAAGGTCCCTAGGTGGAGTAGTTTAGCTCCTAATGTCCACCATTGCTATAAAATAAGATGCAACTTGTCTGCCAGTTGAGCAATACAGGCACAATTGTGCCTCTTGTATTTTTACAACAAGACGGCCTTAAATATGCCAGTTAGAAATAATCTAAAAAACAAAGTGTTTTATATGTAAATATTGTCTGTGCAAATGTATAAAAATGTACTGTTTTTATTTCATCTAATAATTTCGATAAATTACACAGAGTTTTACAACGCTTCAATGAAACTAACTCTGGAACCTTATGAATTAAGACCGACCGATATACGGAGGGAGAAAGAGGGGGGACGTAATCGGGACATTTTTGAAAATATAAGCAAATGTTCCGGAACGACATTAAATTTGTATCATTTTCCATTTATTTTATAACAGATTTTCTTTAAAATGAAATAATTGTCTTTGATGATATTTAATAACAGCAAATTATCATCAAATTGGGTTGAATAATTTATCTCTAACGGTCACTAATTTATTTTAGCCACAGGGTGGATCGAGAGTTTAACAGATGCGTTTTAAAAGTGCATTACAGCCACAAGCTTGATAATAATGTACTTAAATGCCATCATCTACACGTTGTTTATATCACATTATACTGACATGACTGGTCACTCTAGATAACGTCTACTTTTTTGGACATATCTCGTTATGGACGGACGGACAAAACTAGTAATCGATATGGTACATAGAGATTTTACCAATGATGTTGACGATAAAATCGTGTTTTTACAGAAGATTGTAATGATATGTGTGTAAGAACTGGAGTATTTCGGGTAAGGTTTTGTTGTCTATGTGTATCTGTTGATTCGTATCTGAAGATTCTACATCTAGTTTATTTAAATAAAAATGACATTTCGTGACTTTCTATATATTACAAAATGTCTGGCAAAACGTTATCTAGAATATGTCCAATTATTCGCGAAAAATAAACCTTTATCAATCATCGAGTCTACATCTCTGTACGGTTCTGGGGTATAGGAACCCTGATCTCCAGGTTTCATTAACCGTAACTTCATTTTTTCGTAGTAGCTATGATACTGTAGTTTGAAACATTTTCTCATTCCAATAAATAATGCGACAAAACGCAAATAATGAACCAGTTCATTTTAAACTATTTACTTAGAATTTTTAAATGAACGTCTCTAAAAAAAACGTCAGAACATTTACACCGCTTCGTGACAAAAAGAACTGTAAAGCATAAAATATTGATTATTGTTTTTATGAGATCAATTAAGTGTGTTTTTTGTGATTTGAGATCTCGACGTTTTGACGACGTCGCTATAAAAAATTTGGTACACATTTGTACATCTTTACGTAACCCGCCAATGCTATAACGTAATCGCCAAAAGAATCGTTTTTGTTATGAAGCTGCTCTGTTATTTTCATGGTGATTGCCTAGATGAACATCTCCAATCAAAACGGGGATGGTAAGATATAATGGTAAAATTTAAGCTGTGGTTTTTTGCTCATCAAACATTTTTCAGAACCCCTTCCAGAACATATTTTCTTGCACCCCAGATACTCGGCAAGCCTCGTTCTGGACCAGATATATTAGAACTCTGGTTGAGATTTCCCTTTCTGGCACCACAAGTAGTGATAGATTCTTTTAATGTTCGGTAGATATCATTCCATTATTGCAGTTTCCCTAGCGTTAAGTAAGATCTCATTATTGTATTTTATGTACGTATTCGACTAAACAATATGTTTATTTACTTAAAAATGCAGACGTTAAACCGCAGTCAAATGTTTACTTATCGCATGCAGATAAATCTTGCAATGTATGTTAGGTTGAAACCCCTCAGGGCGTTGATGGACTATTTATTAATCTAATGTTATAGGAACATGTCAGAAGAGGATGATTTTGTACTTTTAGAGAATTTGTACTTTGAGAGAGAGAGAGAGAGAGAGAGAGAGAGAGAGAGAGAGAGAGAGAGAGAGAGAGAGGGGGGGGAGAAAGAGAGCAGGCGCATGCTCACATTTTGAAATGTCTTCAATAGTTTAAGTAATTATTCTATATTCTACAATACTAAAATTTAGGTTTATATTTTAGATATTTGTAATTCTGAATATTTTATTTAGAAAAATTATACATTTAAAAACGATAAATAAGACTCCATCTGCTATGACAATGGTAACTGTATAAGTCAGAACGAAGCTAATTAGGAGTTGATATCAAAAATAGTATATTTAAAAATATTATAAGAGTTCAACATTTCCCTTGTAATTTAAATTATATAGCAAATTTTCGGAGGGGGCTGTAAATATTGAAAGTATATGATTTTCTTTGAAAATATAACAAGAGGGCCTAAACGCTCACCTGAGGATATGTCCAAAATCCTTTGCAAAGTACAATGAACAATAACTGTAATTAGAGAAACTTTTCCAGTTTTTGCCAGTTTGGAACTACCATAATACGGAAATATCTACTCAAAGTTCATTTATAAATATCTAAAATGCATGTACTAACTAAAGTGCAATTGATAATTTCCAGATGTTTAACTATTTCATACCAATTCTTACAATATTCTAATATACATGCCAATATTAAAAGTTAATAAGTTTCAAGATAATTATTAATTTCATCATAACTATGTAGATCAGACCTTGACCTTTAAATCTATTACCTTAAACCATATATCAAAATGACCGTCATATCAATACCTACAATATTCTAATATACATACTTCCCATCGAAGCTTTCGTAGATTTTTAAGATTTTTGGACCCATAGATCACCTTGACCTAGTTTTAGAAGCGATGACAACGCCGCGAACAAATCTGAATTGCAACAACCCGTATATGCTTCTGACCAAGTTTCATTTAAAATCTGCCCTGCATGTTCAGAGGAGAAGTAAAAAGTGTAAAAGTTTACGCCACAGACGACGACGATAACAACGACGTCGACGACAAACAAACTTTTGATTAGTGAGTTAAAAGGGTGAAGGTAAAGGTAAAGGGTCTTTCTGTAAAAAGGAAACTAAAGCTGCTATGTCGGAAATGGTGATGTTTACACCGCGGGTGATGATTTTCGTTACGCATTTCGTCGTACGCGCAAAAAATCCACCATTTACATTGTTGTTCAACATATGTAAAATCTCATATTGGCAATTTTTCACTGTGTGTAGAAAAATTACATTTTAACCGAGAATACTCATGTCGACTGCACTCAAGCAAGAAACAATACCGAAATATATTCAAGTTTTTTGTTCTTTTAATGAAATTAAGCATAATTTACTGTAATAAACACAATGATTAAAACGTCAGACCTGACTTAATTATGTAGTTTAATTCACAGGAAACAACATTTCTCGCCGCTTTACGATTATTATGTATAACAAAACCAAGAACTTTTCTTATGAGAAGTTCAATGGCGACGTAGAAGCAGGGGGGAGTATAAGTAGTGTTTTGGTGGGTCGTATAATCAGGGGGGTATAAGTAGTGTTTTGGGGTCATATTAACATGGGGAGTATAAATAGTGTTTTGGTGGGTCGTATAAGCAGGGGAAGTATAAGTAGTGGTTTGGTCATATAATCAGGGGAGTATAAGTAGTGTTTTTGGGTCATATTAACAGGGGGAGTATAAGTATTGTTAAGGGGTCATATAAACAGAGGGAGTATAAGTAGTGTTTTGAGGTCATATAAGCAAGGAGTGTTTTGGGGGGTCATATAAGCAGAGGGAGTATAAGTAGTGTTTTGGGGGTCATATAAGCAGGGGGAGTATAGGTAGTGTTTTGGAGTTATATAAGCAGAGGGAGTATAAGTAGTGTTTTGGGGGTCATATAGGCAGGGAGAGTGTATGTAGTGTTTTGGGGTCATATAAACAGAGTATAAGTAGTGTTTTTGGTCATATAAGGCATTTGACTGTTTAATGACCAAAATGATCAATACTGATACAATAGATTTTATTTAACATTTAGATATTTCACTTTTGATCCTCAGCTATAATCAATACCTTCTGGACAGTTTTATATCCATCAGTGGTCACCTGACAAATGTCCTACCTGTCCAACCGGTTATCCTCAGGTAGGCATTAACCGGTTATCCTCAGGTAGGCATTTTGATTTTATCCATACAGTAACACGTATTAATAAGGGCTAAAGGTTAGTTTTAACCAGTGTGTGAAATAAGCTAGAAAGACATGATGGGCAACAGGGCCCTTAACTTTTAAAAGTTAAATAGTTAAGGCCCTGAAATATGGAAGCTTGTATGTCTCTTTAATTTTGCCAATTAAACCTCATATTAACTAAACTGTATGTATTGTTGTGTCTTTGCTATATTATCTGTTGTACTAGTGTAAAGTATTGCTCATTTATGTAGATTTCTTATTATACTGAAACAAAATACCATGAATTTGGGTGTCTTGGGGAAACTTCCGTCTGCTATAGGAGAACCGCTAGTTAAACTAAAGAGTCAACCGAACTTGGAACTCTGTGAAGTTTGTGACCCGAACAAAAAGTTAATAGCCTTGGGCCATCGGGCCCGCAGTAATTTCGCACACTGGTTTTAACGATATTTTATTTAATAAATGCAAAATATTTTATTTAGTAAAAAGAATCTTAATTTTCACATTTTTGATAAATGTAAATAAGATTCGGAATCAAGTTAATTTAAAACAATAAAACAATAAAAATGACATGTAAATGTTTTAGAACATAATAAATAAACCATAGCCTTCCAATCTATTAATATTCTATTTGGATATGTCCCATCCATCACAGAAAAAAAAATTTAAAGGGTTCATTTTGATTTATTTATTTATTTATTTATTTATTATTATTATTTTGAAAAAAAAGGTTTTAACCGGATACCATATGTTTATTCCCTATTTACATTTTAGAGTACATGTGACAATGTTTTTTGTCATTTATAGTACCAGGCGGTTACGATGACGAATGATACCGCTATACATTGACGTGACAATCGTACAAATCTTGTTTACATTGTGTGTAGCGAACGTAAATGAAAACATCGTGTAATGTTGTTTATGAATAAAAATTTTTAAAGCTTTGGAAATGTGCTTACCTCACCTAATATTTCTGAGAAAACGTATTATTTATTTTTCTATCTATGCTACATAAAACATACCAATATTTTTTGTAAATATATCCCCGTTGACCTTGTAAAAAATATGGGACCTAAATTTACCTTAATGTAATATTTTTAAGTTTTACAATTTTTTAATTAATTATGTAGTAAAAATACTGAGCAGCGTAAGGGGGAGTTAATGAACTATTTTAATATTTACTTATCATTTCAAAAAGTTTTTTTCTTATCTCAGGTTTGAGTGGACTTAGATGTTCATCTAGATGGTCATACTATACTCTTATAGAAACCATGGGTTTAACACTGACCATCAACAACATTACTGCAAATAACTTCATGCATCAAAAGTTGGCCATATATGACCAGATATGATATGTTTACACTCTAAAATATGAATTAATGATGAAAATTTGAGCGCTTTACCTAAAATAAAAATTCTAATCATATCTTACAATGGCTAAGGACATTAAAACAGAGAGAGAGAGAGAGAGAGAGAGAGAGAGAGAGAGAGAGAGAGAGAGAGAGAGAGAGAGAGTTCGTCGCTGATCAAATATTTTGTATATCTTTACATCAACTTTGACCATCGTGAACCGTGTCCTCCCCCGGTGATACATTTAACAATGTACTATAGATAAAAAACCTTCGGCAACTAATTTAAATTCAGTCGTGTCGTAAATTAATGAGTTTGTTTTTCATTTCCACACCTGGTCCCTACGACAGCATCACATGACCAGCTATCCTGCCTGGGCTATATATACACCTGAGAAGTCATTTAGCTGATTAACTAAAATAAAAGAAACAACCTCTCATGAAAGGTAATGTATTCTCGTATTTATTTACTGCAATGGCAATATTATTATTTATTTATTTATTTATTTATTTATGTTTTGAATCACATCATCTCTCATCGCTTAGATTCGAATCCCAATCGGACAGAGGGGAAATTTGACATTTCTCTTGCCGAAGGTCAGTGGTCAAGCACTTTAGTTTACTTAAAGAGGAATTTTTTCCATCATCGCCTGTCGCAACCGAAAATATTCTAAGCTTACACCTTTTATTTATTCAAAACTTTACATTATCGGAAATGGAAATGCTACGTTTGTTGGATTTGGATTTTTTATAAAAACTCTACACACGAAACCTGCCACAATTTGTTGTAAATTAACCTGAAACAATTTTCATAATTTTCTATTGGCAAATTTATTTATTTATTTATTTATTTATTTATTTATTTATTTATTTATTTATTTATTTATTATTATAGTTTAAAAAGTGAAGATGAAAAAGTCGTTAATAAGCTTTATACTATTATTCCTGTTTTTGCTGGTGGTCACTGGAAGGGACTTCGGACATAGGTCAGAAGGTAAATGTCTTCAGTTTATATTGTATTGTAACTGTCATATGCAATTTTTTTGTTTCGTATAAAATAAATTTAAAACTTTGCAGATGACAAAGTTGTGTAAAAGTGTACGATCAGAGACATGTAATACAGTATAAAACGTAGCTGCTTCTATATTTAATTAAAATATTTATATAACATTTTCGATGGAATTTTTTAACAATGAATTATATTTATGTTCAATATCATTATAAAAAGCATCTATAAAACCCTGACTTTTTTATTTTATCTTGTACAACGAGTACGTTCACATAGTTGAATGAGTACAACGACTACGGCTCGTGCGTTCAAATAGCTATTGAATGAGTACAACGACTACGTTCACCGGCATAGTTGAATGAGTACGACGACTACGGCTCGTACGTTCAAATAGCTATTGAATGAGTACAACGACTACGTTCACCGGCATAGTTGAATGAGTACAACGACTACGGCTCGTACGTTCAAATAACTATTAAAGGAGCACAAATTCAAAATTTTATTAAAATTGTTCGTATATTTTTGCTAAATATGTTGGAATAGTATCTCATTTTAATACATTTAAAAATACTATATAATTCAAGTTTGATATCCATTTATCCAAATTTTACATAATGCAATTTAATATATGTTTTTGGAAATCTGTGACCGAGATGTAATTTTTCTAAGCCACGTTTGATTTATTCAGAATTTTTTTTATGATTTAAAAAATCCATACATACTTAAGACTTTAACATTTGAACTGCTTCTTCCTCGCCTTGCGCTCGCCAAGGTTCACCCAGTGCCAGAATAATGTGACTGGGGTTCTACGGCATACTGACTTAGTGAGCTAGCTATAGATCCTTATATAATAGCTAATGTTAAAAACATTATGTACAACCAACAAACTACGCCGGAGTACATCTTTATGTTCTATTGAAATAAAAACACATGAGCGATAACACACACACACACACACACACACACACACACACACACTATATACATACATACTTACATATACGTATATATATATATATATATATATATATATATATATATATATATATATATATATCATAAAAACATTACAATGTTTATAGCTTTCAATGACTACATTTAAAAAAATGTTTAAATACAAACAGCGCACAGGTTAAAATTAAATGTGAATTAATATTTATTTTGAAAAAGAAAAAAAATACATTTCTAAACCAAAAGCTTTTCTCTATACTTGAATGCAATATATATATATATATATATATATATATATATATATATATATATATATATATATATATATATATATATATATATATATATATATATATATATATATAGTAATGTATTAAACGTACTCCAGAACGCCTATATAAGTAGACTCCAGAACGCCTATATCAGTAGACTCCAGAACACTTATATCACAAAACTAAAGAACACTTATATCAGTAGACTCAAGAACACTTATATCAATACTCCAGAAACATGTACTAGTAGACTCCAGAACACTTATATCAGTAGACTCTAGAACACCTATATCAGTAAACTCCAGAACACCTATACCAGTAGACTGCAGAACACTTATATCACTAAACTAAAGAACACTTATATCAGTAGACTCTAGAACACCTATATCAGTAGACTCCAGAACGCCTATACCAGTAGACTCCAGAACACCTATATCAGTAGACTCTAGAACACCTATATCAGTAGACTCCAGAACGCCTATATCAGTAGACTCTAGAACGCCTATATCATTAGACTCCAGAACACTTATATTACAAAACTAGAGAACACTTATATTAGTAGACTCTGGAACGCCTATATCAGTAGACTCCAGAACACCTATATCAGTAGACTCCAGAACGCCTATATCAGTAGACTCCAGAACGCCTATATCAGTAGACTCCAGAACATCTATATCAGTAGACTCTAGAACATCTATATCAGTAGACTCCAGAACGCCTATATCAGTAGACTCTAGAACGCCTATATCAGTAGACTCCAGAACACCTATATCAGTAGACTCTAGAACACCTATATCAGTAGACTCCAGAACGCCTATATCAGTAGACTCTAGAACGCCTATATCAGTAGACTCCAGAACACCTATATCAGTAGACTCCAGAAAACCTATATCAGTAGACTCCAGAACGCCTATATCAGTAGACTCTAGAACGCCTATATCAGTAGACTCCAGAACACCTATATCAGTAGACTCTAGAACACCTATATCAGTAGACTCCAGAACACCTATATCAGTAGACTTCAAAACACCTATATCAGTAGACTCGAGAACGCCTTTATCAGTAGCATCCAGAACATCTATATCAGTAGACTCTAGAAAACCAAATCAGTAGACTCCAGAACGCCTATATCAGTAGACTCTAGAACGCCTTTATCAGTAGACTCCAGAACACCTATATCAGTAGACTCGAGAACACCTATATCAGTAGACTCTAGAACACCTATATCAGTAGACTCCAGAACACCTATATCAGTAGACTCCAGAACGCCTATATCAGTAGACTCCAGAACGCCTATATCAGTAGACTCTAGAACACCTATATCAGTAGACTCCAGAACACCTATATCAGTAGACTCCAGAACGCCTATATCAGTAGACTCCAGAACGCCTATATCAGTAGACTCCAGAACGCCTATATCATTAGACTCCAGAACACTTATATCACAAAACTAAAGAACACTTATATCAGTAGACTCTAGAACGCCTATATCAGTAGACTCCAGAACACCTATATCAGTAGACTCCAGAACACCTATATCAGTAGACTCCAGAACGCCTATATCAGTAGACTCCAGAACACCTAAACCAGAAGACTCAAGAACACCTTTATCAGTAGACTCAAGAACACCTATATCACATACATTTTTCCCACAAAATCCCTTAATAAAAAGCAGTGGGCAATTAAAGGAGATCTCTGTGACGCCAAAATAAAAAATGTTATTCGAAGTCAATTTAGAACAAGCAATTACAGATTTTCGGTCGAATCCGTATGTTGGTTAATATAGAAAGGGACGACAAACTATGTAATTTTTATTGGGATGAAATTTAAAGTTTTCTGTTTAAACAACTTATGTAACTTATGTAAGTGTTTTAGTTTCCTTAATGGGAGAGTATGTCCTCTTGGTCGAATTATAAGTACAACTCACGCAGGCGTATTTATCTTAGATATAATATTATATATGATACGTTTTCTGTATTGTAAATGTACAATTTATGAGAATAAAGAACTTGAACTTGCCGTATTTTGCTAATTTAACCACCTCTAATTTGTTAGTTTATTAAAAAATATCTGACTTAAATGCCGATTTTTTTTTTAAATTTTCAGATGAAGTGTCAAATGCATATGAGTTAAACAATAAGATCACAGACTTGGTTGATGTCAAGCATATACACAACAGACAAAAAAGAGGACTTGGTGGAATTATAGGTAATTAAACATACTCATGTCACTGCCTTAACAGAATACATACTTTAAGTGTGTGGCTGTTTAAGATAATCAATTCAGCTTTTTTATCATTCAAATGCACCGACACCACTGTGGTAGCTCAGTTGTTAGAGTGTTCGCTTCGTAAGTTGGAGGTCGTGGGCTCTAACCCCAACCGAGTCTGACCCAAGACTTGAAAGAGGGTAGTGACTTTTCTTTCGCCAAACACTCGGCATTACGAAATGAAAGTCACGGTTCTTTCGGATGGGAACTTCAAATAAACGAGGTCCCGTGGTCATGGCAGGCGTGACACGATAAAGAACCCTGCTGTATAATGCCATAAGCGCATCGCGCAGGCAAAATTTCTGCACTTTCGCATATAGCTGGCGACGTATCGATATAAGTGAAATATTCTTGACTGGGACGTAAAACATCATTACTCAACTCACTTCAAATGCACCGACAATTCCAACTATCAACTATAAATCATTTTAACAGCATACTTGTTCACAAAGCCTATACTAAAGCAGAAGTTCGAACCATTTGGTATTTATTATTAGTGACATTTGGTATTTATTATTAGTAACATTTGGTACCTATTATTAGTAACATTTGGTATTTATTATTAGTAACATTTGGTATTTATTATTAGTAAGATATTACCTCTATGTACACCGCCTGGTTTTAAGACCCAATCGATATATCTTGTCGGTGTTCCTAAAACACTGAAAAATACCAGCTAGTGGTTAGTAAGTGTCCAATAATATCAACATTAATTTGGTCACTTGTAATGAACATTAAATAATTAAAGTGATGATACATAGAAAATTTTGTAATTTGCAAATGATTTAATCATCTATTGGTCAATTTTTGTTAAAGCGATACATAACGATACATAACGAGTATCAAAAAAAAAAAAAAAAAAAAAAAAAAAAAAAGAGCTCTCAGGAGACTTGTTCGTTTTTATTTTTGGTGGTCTGTGTAGCCATTAAGATGCAACTGATAAAGCTCCCCAAGTAGATCTATTTATATAACGGGAATGATTCCACATACATGTAGTACCCCAATAATAACGAGAGAGAGAGAGAGAGAGAGAGAGAGAGAGAGAGAGAGAGAGAGAGAGAGAGAGAGAGAGAGAGTGTCTAGGTGCATTGTTGTACCATAATATGTGAACAAACTTAAATTTTGTTGATGGTTGGTCGCTATTGTACTATAGGAATTTTATAGAGTCTGAACAATGTAACATATACTGAAGTTTACGTCTCCTCAATTTGTGTTAAAGCTGCATTAAGTTTTCCATGGAAAAAATTATAAACGGTGCTAATTTAATTAATGAAGTTGCTAATGAACAATGTAACATTTGGTTCAGGGATAAAAAACTTCAAATAAATACAGAAATTGCAGTATTTACCCAGCGAGATGCAACATTTGAGATCTAATATTAGAACATTCATACGTCATCAAAACTCGGGTCATTTAAACACAACTTTCAAAACGGTGAAATACAATGAATTAGACACAGAACTTCGTTGAATTTGTCATTTGTGACTTAGTAAGGGATACATAACACCATTTCAAATACATCTGGATATTATTGAAGGACAATTAATGCAATCTGTCATGTTTCACCTTCGATTCTAGGGTTTTCCGCACATCCGTGCGCATGCTCCAAGCTCATAATTACCATCGTAAAACACTGACCAACCGGTCAGAGGATTCCGTTCATTTACAGCTAAAAGAAATGAAATTTTAGAAAATGAATGTCACGGATCGTGGTTAGAAACTATTTATTTTTAAAAAAGTATATTTTTAGAAAATCAAAAAGAATTCAGAAAATTGAAAAACTTAATGCAGCTTTAAAGAAACCCTGCTTAATTTGTCACTGATCTATATATCCTAAACGCTGATTAGTAAGTTATAAATCATGTCTTTGATTTTGAATGTTAATGTGTCGTCAATATTGTTTTTAAGTATAAGATAAAACGTTAATTTGTTTTTATTTATTTACAGCTATGGTTACACTTACAACACTTCAGGTTGGTGTGTCTGGTTTTCAACTATGGACCGCTGTATCAGGTAAATTGTTTACAAATACACAACAATGAATGAAAATACATACACAGACACACACACAACTCACACACACACACACACACACACACACACACACACACACACACACAAAACACACAGGACAACACACACATAGGACAACACACACACACACACACACACACACACACAAAGAGGACAACACAAACTCACAAACACACACAAACACGTTCACATACACAGTGACGAACACCAACATACATGCGATAACATGCTTGTGCTTTAGAGTATACTTAAAACATTTGACGTTCGATAACTCCCTCGTGTTTCAGTATAAACTAGTGTCATCTGACTTTTATTTATTTTACTTTTTATGTTCCATTCTATGTTAATTTCAGAGGGTTGTAACCTCTACAAAAGTATATGTACAGACAGAGACGAAATAAAAAGATTAGAAGGTCTTATCAAAGCTCTAGGTGATGAATACGATGAAATTTACTACGCAAATCAATGGAAATTCCTCAACTTGAGACAGGCTATGATAAATAATAAGTATATCGTGCTTTATTTGAACGAGACAGTAAAAGCCGTAGAAACCATTGGTGAAATAATAGACATAATATCAACACAACTGGAAGTGGATTTACAAAAAATGAGTCAAATGTACGCCAATGGATCTTCGGGAGTTTTGGCTGATTTAGTCGGTCCTTTCGAGTTTCAATTAGCAGATATTCAAAAAACTATAGAATCTTTGAAAAACTCGCAAATTGTAGGTCTTGTTGTTCAGCGTGCAGTTGAAATATTTCTTGATAAAACTTTAAGCTATGTAACAAAGGTTATCTCTAAAGCCCAAGGCAGCGGGTTAGACCCAAGTACTGATAGCGTTATTAACAGAATATCCAGTGATAATCTAGATCTACCAGAAGACCAAAGAAAATTCTGGACTAAAACCAAGAATTATTTCAGTACACAAGGTGAGAAAATTGGTTTTGCTTTCAAGGCTGTTGGTGCTGACATAGTTAAAAAGTTCGGTACCTCTCTCCCAAATAATATCAAAAAATGGACCACAGCAGCCAAAAAATGGTCAACATTCAAAGCTAAGTTTACAGAGTCATTTTTTGGAGAAAAATCTACAATCGGCAAAATCACAAAATTCTTTGAAGACCCGAAAGGAAACATAAAATACACAGTAGATAACTTCAAATTTAGTAAAGGTCAAGCATTCCTGACAAGTATTGGACTGATCGTTGATGGTATTAGTATTGCTCTCGACGCCAAAGCATGGAGTGACGTAGCTAAATCATTAGCAGACGCCCGAAAAGATTACGAAAATTATTATGCTGCAGTTAAGGTTGCTATAGAGGAAGTCAAAAATGAGACCTCTGTTTTAAGTAATTATTGGGATGAAACCATATCCGGTTTTTCGTCATTGGTGGATCAGTTCATGAACATAACAAATCTGGCCAATGAAAATACTGTTTTCAAAGATGTAATTGGTTTATCAGGACATCCAGTTGATACAAGTGACCCATTCTTCCATACCGATTTCGCAGTTACGAATGAGACAGAGTTAAAGGGCAAACAAGATATAGTAATCAGCTTCTTTAAGGCCAACGACGAAAGCATGCAAATAATACAGGATAAATTTAGAGTTCAGGAAATTCTCATAACACAAACGAAAGAGCTAATTAACACTACCCAATCAGTAGACTACATTTACGACTTTATAAAAAGAATATATTCAAATTTTAAAGACAGTCCGACCATTTTATCGTATTCCTCAAAGTTGATCAAGAAAGATGTTGTTTGTTCCGTGGCCATGCTTCTTCCAGATTTGTCTACATATGATTTTTTTTCACTGAGTGACTTTAGAAGCCTTAAATGTGATATATCAGATGCCACGTTTGCTACCATGGAGACCAATGCAGCAAACGAGAGAGACAAAAAATTCCTTAAACAAGCAGTTGCGGACAATGTACCCTTGAAAGAAGCTCCATCGACTATACTGAGTATAGCGAAGGGCCTTTATCAGAGCTCGAGTATCCAACGAATCAAGGATTATGGGGAAAACCTTAAAGAGAAAGACGTTGTATGTGAAATCGCAACATCATATCAAAATATGAATTCTTATCAGTTGTATGACTTAACACAATTCAGACCTGATTGCTCGAATGTGGACGATGCCAAATTTGCTGAAATGAAAGCTGATGTCGCTAAGATGGAGAATGCTAAGAGTATGGTATCCTTTTCAATGCAGTTCTGTGAAATGAACGCTGCATCTTGCCACTGTCCTTCAACGCTGGCTACGATGGCCAACTTAACAGTGGACCAAATGAATGTACTTATTGAGGAATACAAACAAGAGAATAAACCAAACTGCAATTATGTAGAGCAAAACGGAGTATGTGGCTGGCAATGTTGATAGAGAGCAATTATGTAGAGCAAAACGGAGTATGTGGATGGCAATGTTGATAGAGAGCAATTACCTCAAGTTTTAGCTGACATTGCGTAAATAGCTTTTACATATTTAGCTTCGTATTTTATTCTAAAATAACACATTCAAAGTAATAAAGTTGTTATTATATCAATTTTCTTTTGTTTAAATATCTTATTCAAATCCTCCAGAACACCCGGTCTCTGAATGCGTGAGATCCGTCTAAGTTTTTTATATATATTTTATCGCGTGTATTTATGATATACCGTTTTATCACTTTATATGGAATCTCTTTTAAACTCTAGAAATTTGATTTGTTAGTAGGTATTGATTAAATGCTGCTATTTTAGAAACTGTTAGTTTCCAAATTTCCTAAGGGCATTCATAGTAAAATATTAAAATTAACTCTCTTTCCTGTACCGTCCGTGTTTATCGTTATTCGTTACCGATGTGAGTTTCACTCCCTTTGGTGTACTGTCCATGTTTATCGTCATTCGTTACCGATGTGTGTTTAACTCCCTTTGGTGTACCGTCCGCGTTTATCGTCATTCGTTACCGATGTGAGTTTAACTCCCTTTGGTGTACCGTTCATGTTTATCGTCATTTGTTACCGATGTGAGTTTAACTGCTTTTGGTGTACCGTCCGCGTTTATCGCCATTCGTTACCGATGTGAGTTTAACTCCCTTTGGTGTATCGTTCGCTTTTATCGTCATTCGTTTCCGTTGTGAGTTTAACTTCCTTTCGTGTACCGTCCATGTTTATCGTCATTCGTTACCGATGTGAGTTTAACTCCCTTTGCTGTACCGTCCGTGTTTATCGTCATTCGTTACCGATGTGAGTTTAACTCCCTTTGCTGTACCGTCCATGTTTATCGTCATTCGTTACCGATGTGAGTTCAACTCCCTTTGCTGTACCGTCCGTGTTTATCGTCATTCGTTACTGATGTGAGTTTAACTCCCTTTGCTGTACCGTCCATGTTTATCGTCATTCGTTACCGATGTGAGTTTAACTCCCTTTGCTGTACCGTCCATGTTTATCGTCATTCGTTACCGATGTGAGTTTAACTCCCTTTGCTGTACCGTCCGTGTTTATCGTCATTCGTTACCGATATGAGTTTAACTCCCTTTGCTGTACCGTCCGTGTTTATCGTCATTCGTTACCGATGTGAGTTTCACTCCCTTTGCTGTACCGTCCATGTTTATCGTCATTCGTTACCGATGTGAGTTTAACTCCCTTTGCTGTACCGTCCGTGTTTATCGTCATTCGTTACCGATGCGAGTTTAACTCCCTTTGCTGTACCGTCCGTGTTTATCGTCATTCGTTACCGATTTGAGTTTAACTCCCTTTGCTGTACCGTCCATGTTTATCGTCATTCGTTACCGATGTGAGTTTAACTCCCTTTGCTGTACTGTCCATGTTTATCGTCATTCGTTACCGATGTGAGTTTAACTCCCTTTGCTGTACCGTCCGTGTTTATCGTCATTCGTTACCGATGTGAGTTTAACTCCCTTTGCTGTACCGTCCGTGTTTATCGTCATTCGTTACCGATGTGAGTTTAACATCCTTTGGTGAACCGTCGCTTTTATTGTTATTCAGAGAGAACATTTTACACTGGTCTATACCTCTCTCAGTATAACTCTAATATGTTAAGAAAAATGAGATTACAAGTAATATGTCGTCGTTAGACGTGTTGACATGTTACATGTTTTACAGGAGCAGAAAGACAAAGAGGGAAATTACCCGTACATCGGTTGGATTGTCGATTAAGGTCAAATCAGCAATTTTTGAGTATTTCTTGACGAGAGCAAGACAAGGTTATTATCTCCAATGATTAATCTAAATAGTTTGTGTATGTATGAGGTGTGCGAGTGTATTATCATTTGCCTTCAACTGGCGAGCAAATATCGCATTCCTAGTCACATTTTCTTGGCACTTGGTTTACCAGTCCGCACTCTTTCCTCTTAATGCTGAGTGACAGACGATGAAGCAATATCTCAAATTTTAAAGTCTTATATATGATCCGATCGGGGTTTAAATCCCCGATCTCAGCTCTAGAGGTGGACGCTGTACCACTTATCATCAAGGCGGTCAAAATATTCTTAAGCTTTGGACAACTTAGTACCGTGGTTACTGCATCCATTATACATGTAAAACTTCATAAAACCTGAATATATTGTTATTAAGAATAGTGTTTGTTTTAGCAAGTAAAACATCCTATGTTTGAATTTTGTATCAATGTTGAAAATAAAAGTATTTGTAAAAACAGCTGCATAAACTGGAAACGCATACACTTCTTTCATTTAAAATACACATAATTGTGCCACTGCACAACTGAACAATTGTTCCCAATTGATAAACCAATAAGCCATCTTTGAGAAAATTTTGTAACATATTTGTAGATACGCCATTACATGTAAAAATGATACAATCCTGATGTAAATTTATAACTCTTTGATATCAAACTGAAAAAACTCCTGGGAATGGGAGAAAGAAGACTTGTTACACGGTCCACGGATTAACACCTCGTTTTAAAACAATGGTATTTGCGATATATATATATATATATTAAATCAGACAGAAAGTTCGCCAAATTCTAAATGTGTCGTCTACGATAATTTATTTAAGAGTTATGTCTCTGCTTCAATTTTGAAGAAAAAAAAGTAACCTTAGTTATGAGCTACTTTAATGGAAGGCAACGATATTACCATTAAAGGACGTAGCTTTCGATCAAGGGATAATTTTCTAATCAATATAATACTAATGTAGTGTTTTAAAACATTTTTTAAATCTTTTAATTCGAAAAATAATTGCCAAAAATACATAATAAAATTTTAAAGCAAGCAAAGTTGATTTTTTTTTTTAAAGAATCACAAGAATGACTTTTTTGATGAAAATAGGGAACAACAATATCTGAGAAGAAATCACTACGTTAGGTTGGTAATGAATCTGGGTCAGTTCGAGATGGGAAAATCAAAATATCACAACCTTCTGACGAAGTGTTATTCTGGGGATCGTGCATCAAAAGTTCGTTCGTAAAACCACTGTGTTAGCCTATTATTCTAACTATGGGATATGTTTAAGATCAGTCTATGTAAGGAACATCACATTGTTTACGAGCAAGTTAATTAAAATAAATTAGAAGTAATAATTGAGAATACTTCTTTGATTTTTTTTCCTTATTTTCAGGAAAAAAGGTTTTCTTGCAACTCTTTTAAAAATTCTCTCTCTCTCTCTCTCTCTCTCTCTCTCTCTCTCTCTCTCTCGCTCTCTCTTTTTTTTTTTTTTTTTTTTTTTTTTTAAAGGTTTAATTTGTAATTTGTTGGTGATTATTTGGTGATTTTATAAGATATAAAAACGCGTGCTTCAAAACACTAAATAAGGACTAGATTTGATTGGACAAGGTACTCTTTCATCGAGTCACTCTTGCTCGATGGTCTAATTGTAACATTGTTGCCTACCAAACATGTGTATTTTAGTTCGAATCTCATAATTGACTTTCACTTTTTTTATTTTAAAAAATTAAAGGGGAAATAACTTAAATAACTCAGTGTAAGTGACATATATCTATGCTACATCTGCTTTAGCCATACTGAATGTAAATCAATCATACGGCAACCGTTTTAGTTTAGCTGACAGAGGGTATATTATATATATCGAGAAGCCTCGCCGAGGGTATCCATAACTCAGTAGGCAGTGCTGTCAGAAAATATACCATTTAGCAAAATTTTCAGTTGCTAAGGTTTGTTCCCTCATGCAAAACATTCCTTAGCTGGATTCGGATTCATACAATTTTCGAACTTTAAATTCATTTAATTTCAACTGTTTGGCTTCTGTTTTTTCATCTGTCAAACTTAGTGTCCCTGATGAGGAATAATGCCAAAAAAAAAAAAAAAAAAAAAAAACTGTGTCAAACTCAATTATAATCCGCTACGCGAATTATAAAGTTTGCACACCGGTTTTCAAGTCTTACTTCGATAATCATAAAAAATTCGTTCATTTCTTAAATAATTGATATTTAGATGTATCCTGTGCACTATTTACGGTAACTGAATGTATTTATTGAAAGCTATAAACATTGCAATATTTTATGCTGAATAAAGATACTGAATGATTGATTGATAGATAGATTGATGAAATCATATAAAACTTAATCTGTGTTTTAAATAATGTCATCAGCAAAGTATTTGTTACTATAGCAAGAAAAATGAAAAAAAAATGTTTAAAACCCCAATATCCTGATAATGTCTAGATAACAGCAGTCGGAAAACGTGCGTTTTTAATAAATTATTTTAATTCCAACACCTATAATAAGTATTTTTATAATTTTGAATTTTCAATTAAAATTAGGATTCCGATTTTTACTGAATTATCAGATACATCAAAGATGTCCAATCATATTTTTCCTTTTTTTTTATTTTTCATAAGAACAATATTTTCAAACTCGATACTTCAACAATTAAAAGGAATGATGGAAGAGAAAGAAAGGTTACATTAAGAATATATATATATATATATATATATATATATATATATATATATATATATATATATATATATATATATATATATATATATATATATATATATATATATATATAATTATGATTATATTAGAATTTCAATTAAATTTCCGTAACAATGGCAACAAATACCATCAAATCTGAGTACAATGTGATAAAGCACTTCATTTTATTATTTTTACATTTTTCAACCAAGTTTTATCCGTTTATTATAAAATGTATAATTAGAAAAAAACGTATCTTACAGATTGTTTAAGAGTATTCAAAATTTCACTTTACATAAGGACGTCAAATCCATTTTTATACTCAAACTATTTCAAAACTAAAAGTCAATTTACATTTTGACGAAACTGGCAAAACAAATAACGGAACTGGACATAACAAATAACGGAACTGGACATAACAAATAACGGAACTGGACATAACAAATTACGGAACTGGACATAACAAATAACGAAACTGGACATAACAAATAACGGAACTGGACATAACAAATAACGAAAATAACAAATAACGGAACTGGACATAACAAATAACGAAAATAACAAATAACGGAACTGGACATAACATATAACGAAAATAACAAATAACGAAACTGGACATAACAAATAACGAAAATAACAAATAACGGAACTGGACATAACAAATAAAAAACTGGACATAACAAATTACGAAACTAGACATAACAAATAACGAAACTGGACATAATAAATAACGGAACTAGACATCACAAATAACGGAACTGGACATAACAAATAACGAAACTGGACATAACAAATAACGGAACTGGACATAACAAATAATGAAAATAACAAATAACGAAACTGGACATAATAAATAACGGAACTAGACATCACAAATAACGGAACTGGACATAACAAATAACGAAACTGGACATAACAAATAACGGAACTGGACATAACAAATAATGAAAATAACAAATAACGAAACTGGACATAACACATAACGGAACTGGACATAACAAATAACGAAACTAGACATAACAAATAACGGAACTGGACATAACAAATAACGGAACTGGACATAACAAATAACGGAACTGGACATAACAAATAACGAAACTGGACATAACAAATAACGAAACTAGACATAACAAATAACGGAACTGGACATAACAAATAACGAAACTGGACATAACAAATAACGGAACTGGACATAACAAATAACGGAACTGGACATAACAAATAACAAAACTGGACATAACAAATAACGGAACTGGACATATCAAATAACGAAACTGGACATAACAAATAACGGAACTTGACATAACAAATAACGAGACTGGACATAACAAATAACGAGACTGGATATGACAAATAACAGAACTGGACATAACAAATAACAAAACTGGACATAACAAATAACGGAACTGGACATAACAAATAACGAAACTGGACATAACAAATAACAGAACTGGACATAACAAATAACGAAACTGGACATAACAAATAACGAGACTGGATATGAGAAATAACGGAAATGGACATGGCAAATAACGGAACTGGACATATCAAATAACGAGACTGGATATGACAAATAACGGAAATGGACATAACAAATAACGAAAATAACAAATAACGGAACTGGACATAACAAATAACGAAAATAACAAATAACGAAACTGGACATAACAAATAACGAAAATAACAAATAACGGAACTGGACATAACAAATAAAAAAACTGGACATAACAAATAACGAAACTGGACATAACAAATAACGGAACTGGACATAACAAATAACGGAACTAGACATAACAAATAAAAAAACTGGACATAACAAATAACGGAACTGGACATAACAAATAAAAAACTGGACATAACAAATAAAAAAACTGGACATAACAAATAACAAAAATAACAAATAACGGAACTAGACATAACAAATAACAGAACTGGACATAACAAATAAAAAAAATGGACATAACAATTAACGAAACTGGACATAACAAATAACGGAACTGGACATAACAAATAAAAAAAACTGGACATAACAAATAACGGAACTGGACATAACAAATAAAAAAACTGGACATAACAAATAACGGAACTGGACATAACAAATAACGGAACTGGACATAACAAATAACGGAACTGGACATAACAAATAACGGAACTGGACATAACAAATTACGGAACTGGACATAACAAATAACAGAACTGGACATAACAAATAACCGAACTAGACTTAACAAATAACAGAACTGGACATAACAAATAACGGAACTTGACATAACAAATAACGAGACTGGACATAACAAATAACAGAACTGGACATAACAAATAACGGAACTTGACATAACAAATAACGAGACTGGACATAACAAATAACGAGACTGGATTTGACAAATAACAGAACTGGACATAACAAATAACGAAACTGGACATAACAAATAACGGAACTGGACATAACAAATAACGGAACTAGACATAACAAATAACAGAACTGGACATAACAAATAACCGAACTAGACTTAACAAATAACAGAACTGGACATAACAAATAACGGAACTGGACATAACAAATAACGAGACTGGACATAAAAAATAACGGAACTAGACATAACAAATAACAGAACTGGACATAACAAATAACGGAACTGGACATAAGAAATAAAAAAACTTGACTTAACAAATAACGGAACTGGACATAACAAATAACAGAACTGGACATAACAAATAACGGAACTGGACATAACAAATAAAAAAAAACTGGACATAACAAATAACGGAACTGGACATAACAAATAACAGAACAGGACATAACAAATGACGGAACTGGACATAACAAATAATCTTTTACTTAAAGAAATAAAAATTACTTAATCAAATTCGTAAATTTTACTAAATATTATTCTGAATTTTCTGCAAGTTTCTTATTAAGTCAATATTATTGCTATTGTAACAGAATCTATATGCTTTTACCGTACTTATATTTAAAACACCTATCTTCTGTTGCAAAAAAAAAAAACATAATGATACACTGCTACACCTGGGGAAATCTAAAGTCAATTTTTTATCAAATTTAAGATCTTTTTTTAAGATATGCATCACTAAATTTATTACATCCATTGTCGATATTATATAGACTGTGATTTAAACCGAGTAAGGATTCGTGGATGTGCTTCAAATTCATACAGTGATTTATTATAACTGTCATATAAAGCCTTTTTAGGTGTAAAAACACCAATACATCTTACATCAGACGGTGACAAATGTGTCTACAACAATCCTATTACTGCATATAGTCGTATTGAAGGTGTTAATTAAAATTCATTTTCTCTATAACACCTTATTATTGCTGCTTCTTCTGATCCCCCTGGTGGCGTGTCGTTACAACTTCCCCTAAGCCCTCTGGTGACGTATAGTTGTTACAGCTGGTATAATCTTTCTAATGTCGCATTGTCGATTTATATCTTAATGGTAAATGTAACTCAAATTCTGCGTTTTTAAATTGAAGTTAGTAATTTAATTTAAATTTTTAAAACAAACGCAAGCTTAAGTGACATTTGCTGAAACAGTATCGATTTTATTTCCTGTTGTTGGATTCTCATCTTAACGAAAGAGGCTGACATCAGACGACAACAAACTCATTATCAGACGATACATTTACAATTTCATAGCATATATTTTTGTATCAGTATCAGAAAAGATATGGGGTCGAATTCTGGTGCGGAGGGAATATTTGAACCCCTGGAATACCAAGGTGTTGGAATTCTTTACTTTATATTTGGTGAGTATGAACATTTTACTCTCTCTCTCTCTCTCTCTCTCTCTCTCTCTCTCTCTCTCTCTCTCTCTCTCTCTCTCTCTCTCAAACTTCTACATTTCTATCTTTATATGAAATATTATATATATTATATTTATCTCTCTCTCTCTCTCTCTCTCTCTCTCTCTCTCTCTCTCTCTCAAACTTCTACATTTCTATCTTTATATGAAATATTATATATATTATATTTATATTTTTCGAAGATAGGCTATTTGTTGGCTATTTTAGATACGTCATAGGATTATGATGGGAGATGGGTGTGGTTTTGGAACTGGTCCTTTTGGTTAAATATTTAGGTCACAATATGGCTCAAATTCACAACTAAGTTGTTTTTTACCTTGATATGTAGTATAAACACAACTAATGTTAAACTATATGTATTCCTCATCTAAATGAAAAAGTCACACATCACGATTTTGTGAACTGAAGGGCCGGTATACATTTTGTCGATATTTTGGACCTAATCTGGACCAAGTTAAAGTGCTATTCTGAATTGGTAAAATAATACTTAAACCTTCAAACTTAAAGCATGATCAATCTGATTGTAAATACAAACGCGTATGTATACTGGTACTACAGTTTGGTGAACTATTGGACGGAGATTCATATAATTCATTACAGAGCCCTGTTTAAATCAAATTGATTTCCTTATAAACATTATTAAAAAATTTAATCTTAACATAAATATCACTAAACACATTAGTTTTTTTTTACCACAAACATCGCTCTTGTTAATTTCTACATGCCAAAACTATCTAGGCGAATTTTACCAGGGTTCTTTTGATGTTATTTTGACCCAATTTGGGTCCATTGGGTTTTCCTCTTAATGGAAAAAATAATAAAACCGTTTATTTTCATGATCTGTTTGTCCAAGTTAGTTCATATATCACAATTTGTAAGGAATATATTTGATGCATTTTCTCCATTTTTTGCACCTAGGTTGGAACTAGATAGTTTTCCTTAAAATTGGTTGGTTGTGTTTGTTGTACATAATAATCGTATATAAAATCAATTACAAGAATTGTATGTTACGATATCTCTGACCTTCATTCAAAATGTTATAATTGCAATCACAAGCCCTTAGGTATGTATGTGTATTAGGTGGATTAAACCAAACGACATGAATTTTTGTAAACAGATTTTTTCACCGACTTCCACTTGCTGGTTCGGCTACTTAAACTAATCTGTATTCTTATATAAAACAACAAAACTTTTATTTTTCAGGTAGTATTGGTTGCCTAGCAAATATCATGTTTTTGGTTGTATTTACCAAGCAGAAGGTGTTACACTCTCCTAAGAACATTTTACACATTAATCTGGCTGTGGCCAACATAGGTGTGGTGGCCGGGTTTCCGTTCTCGGGATTGTCAAGCTTTAAAGGAAGGTAATTAACATAATGTTTAATATGAGTTCTTATGTGATCATTATCACTATGTATAAAATGGTGACTTGTTTATCAAACCATAATGTAGGACTGCCTGGATGTCAAAGGAGTGATTTTATCAGCTACATGCGCACTACTATCAATGTATTATTTGGACGACAGAACACGGTTACACCATGTTGTTTCCTTCGAGTAACAAATTTTTGGAATGAGTTCTTTGTTGTGTCAATCGACTGTTCCCTTTAAAAACCATCTAAAATTAATATTTTATAAATAAAATTAACGACATGCAATGACTGACTGAAAATAGCCAAATTACAAACACTGCACCAAATATAAAATGAAATAGTGGAGCAGCTGTGCAGTATCGTTATAAAATACCCTAAAACTGTAATATGTTTGGTCTCCTTGTAAAATTAATGTGAATAAAATGATTTTGTAAATTATTTAAAAAGAAAATACGTTTAGACAGTTACCTTGAAATCCTTTATGAACTAGGACAATCTATCTAGACAGTTACTATAGCAAATTCAGTAACCACGCCTTCTTTATTTGGAATCTATGGGTTATTTTTATAATCTTCATTTTTAAAAGAAATAATGATAGTGATTCTTTCTGTTATATGATTGTTTTATAATTTATTATTGACGACGCTGTAAGGATCATATTGTTTGTATATGTCTGCTTTATAATTTAGTTATGTCATATACATGTATCTTTTTTTTTCATATGAAACGATGATGAATTATCCTGTGTACAGTTTTTGTTTCTATGGAGAAATATTTTATCCGTATGACTTTATGAGTTCATTATGAGCAAAATATAATTATTTTCCCTGTTGGAGCACCTGAACACGTGTACATTACTATCATCGATTTGTCATTATAAAAAAGTACAAAAACCCATAATCATCTGTGAAATATCACGACATCGATATCAGTTAAAATAGACATAAATTACCTCTCAATTTTACCAAAAAAAGGTAAATTACCACAAAACTAAATTATTTATAAATATAAATGAGAGATATCGTTCATTATCCATCAATGACTTAGTTGCATAACAAACATGCTTAAAACAGAAAAAAGTATAGATGACAGTACCGGTTTAAGGAAATGTCAAAGTAAAATGGTGATCATTGGTGTTAGGTGATACCAAGCCTATAATGTAGGGACCTTACCAGTTTTTATTTATCCCTGATGTCTTAATGTTGATTATTGGTGTTAGGTGATACCAAGCCTATAATGTAGGGACCTTACCAGTTTTTATTTATCCCTGATGTCTTGATGTTGGTTGTTGGTGTTAGGTGATACCAAGCCTATAATGTAGGGACGTTACCAGTTTTTATTTATCCCTGATGTCTTGATGTTGGTTGTTGTTTTTATTTATCCCTGATGTCTGAATGTTGAATATTGGTGTTAGATGATAAAAAACCTATAATGTAGGGACCTTACCAGTTTTTATTTATCCCTGATGTCTTAATGTTGATTATTGGTGTTAGGTGATACCAAGCCTATAATGTAGGGACCTTACCAGTTTTTATTTATCCCTGATGTCTTAATGTTGATAATTGGTGTTAGGTGATACCAAACCTATAATGAAAGGACCTTACCAGTTTTTATTTATCCCTGATGTCTTAATGTTGATTATTGGTGTTAGATGATACAAAACCTATAGTGTATGGACCTTACCAGTTTTTATTTATCCCTGATGTCTTAATGTTGATTATTGGTGTTAGATGATACCAAACCTACAGTGTATGGACATTACCAGTTTTTATTTTTCCCTGATGTCTTTATGTTGGTTATTGGTGTTAGATGATACCAAACCTACAGTGTATGGACCTTACCAGTTTTATTTATCCCTGATGTCTTGATGTTGGTTGTTGTTTTTATTTATCCCTGATGTCTGAATGTTGATTATTGGTGTTAGATGATAAAAAACCTATAATGTAGGGACCTTACCAGTTTTTATTTATCCCTGATGTCTTAATGTTGATTATTGGTGTTAGGTGATACCAAGCCTATAATGTAGGGACCTTACCAGTTTTTATTTATCCCTGATGTCTTAATGTTGATTATTGGTGTTAGGTGATACCAAACCTATAATGAAAGGACCTTACCAGTTTTTATTTATCCCTGATGTCTTAATGTTGATTATTGGTGTTAGATGATACAAAACCTATAGTGTATGGACCTTACCAGTTTTTATTTATCCCTGATGTCTTAATGTTGATTATTGGTGTTAGATGATACCAAACCTACAGTGTATGGACCTTACCAGTTTTTATTTTTCCCTGATGTCTTTATGTTGGTTATTGGTGTTAGATGATACCAAACCTACAGTGTATGGACCTTACCAGTTTTTATTTATCCCTGATGTCTTAATGTTGATTATTGGTGTTAGATGATACCAAGCCTATAATGTAGGGACCTTACCAGTTTTTATTTATCCCTGATGTCTTAATGTTGATTATTGGTGTTAGGTGATACCAAGCCTATAATGTAGGGACCTTACCAGTTTTTATTTATCCCTGATGTCTTAATGTTGGTTATTGGTGTTAGATGATACCAAGCCTACAATGTATGGACCTTACCAGTTTTTATTTATCCCTGATGTCTTTATGTTAGTTATTGGTGTTAGATGATACCAAGCCTACAGTGTATGGACCTTACCAGTTTTTATTTATCCCTGATGTCTTTATGTTAGTTATTGATGTTAGATGATACAAAGCCTATAATGTAGGGACCTTACCAGTTTTTATTTATCCCTGATGTCTTAATGTTGGTTATTGGTGTTAGGTGATACCAAGCCTCTAGTGTATGGACCTTACCAGTTTTTATTTATCCCTGATGTCTGAATGTTGAATATTGGTGTTAGGTGATACCAAGTCCTAGTGTATGGACCTTACCAGTTTTTTTTCCCCTGATGTCTTAATGTTGGTTATTGGTGTTAGGTGATACCAAGCCTATAGTGTATGGACCTTACCAAATTTTTTTTCCCTGATGTCCTAATGTTGGTTATTGGTGTTAGGTGATATCAAGCCTATAGTGTATGAACCTTACCAGTTTTTTTTCCCTGATGTCTTAATGTTGGTTGTTCATATTAGATGATACCAAGCCTACAGTGTATGGACCTTACCAGTTTTTATTTATCCTTGATGTCTTAATTTTGGTCGTTGGTGTTAGGTGATACCAAGCCTATAGTGTATGGACCTTACCAGTTTTTTTTCCCTGATGTCTTAATGTTGGTTATTGGTGTGAGTTAACACCAAGCCTATAATGTATGGACCTTACCAGTTTTTTCCCTGATGTCTTAATGTTGATTGTTATTGTTAGATGATACCAAGCCTTTAATGTATGGACCTTACCAGTTTTTATTTATCACTGATGTCTTAATGTTGGTTGTTGGTGTGAGTTGACACCAAGCCTACAGTGTATGGACCTTACCAGTTTTTTCCCTGATGTCTTAATGTTGATTATTGGTGTTAGGTGATACCAAGCCTATAGTGTATGGACCTTACCAGTTTTTTCCCTGATGTCTTAATGTTGGTTATTGGTGTTAGGTTATACCAAGCCTATAGTGTATGAACCTTGCCAGTTTTTTTTCCCTGATGTCTTAATGTTGGTTATTGGTGTTAGGTGATAACAAGCCTATAATGTATGGACCTTACCAGTTTTTTTTCCCTGATGTCTTAATGTTGGTTATTGGTGTTAGGTGATACCAAGCCTATAATGTAGGGACCTTACCAGTTTTTATTTATCCCTGATGTCTTAATGTTGGTTATTGGTGTTAGGTGATACCAAGCCTATAATGTAGGGACCTTACCAGTTTTTATTAATCCCTGATGTATTAATGTTGGTTATTGGTGTTAGATGATACCAATCCTATAATGTAGGGACCTTACCAAGTTTTTTTCCCTGATGTCTTAATGTTGGTTATTGGTGTTAGGTGATACCAAGCCTATAATGTATTAACCTTACCAGTTTTTATTTATCCCTGATGTCTTAATGTTGATTATTGGAGTTAGATGATACCAAACCTATAGTGTATGGACCTTACCAGTTTTTATTTATCCCTGATGTCTTAATGTTGGTTGTTGGTGTTAGATGATACCAAGCCTATAATGTAGGGACCTTACCAGTTTTTATTTATTCCTGATGTCTTAATGTTGATTATTGGTGTTAGATGATACCAAGCCTACAGTGTATGGACCTTACCAGTTTTTATTTATCCCTGATGTTTTAATGTTAGTTATTGAAGTTAGATGATACCAAGCCTATAATGTAGGGACCTTACCACTTTTTATTTATCCCTCATGTCTTAATGTTGGTTATTGGTGTTAGGTGATACCAAGCCTCTAGTGTATGGACCTTACCAGTTTTTATTTATCCCTGATGTCTTAATGTTGGTTATTGGTGTTAGGTGATACCAAGCCTCTAGTGTATGGACCTTACCAGTTTTTTTTCCCCTGATGTCTTAATGTTGGTTATTGGTGTTAGGTGATACCAAGCCTATAGTGTATGGACCTTACCAGTTTTTTTTTCCTTGATGTCTTAATGTTGGTTATTGGTGTTAGGTGATATCAAGCCTATAGTGTATGAACCTTACCAGTTTTTTTCCCTGATGTCTTAATGTTGGTTGTTCATATTAGATGATACCAAGCCTACAGTGTATGGACCTCACCAGTTTTTATTTATCCTTGATGTCTTAATTTTGGTCGTTGGTGTTAGGTGATACCAAGCCTATAGTGTATGGAGCTAACCAGTTTTTATTTATCCCTGATGTCTGAATGTTGGTTATTGGTGTTAGGTGATACCAAGCCTATAGTGTATGGACCTTACCAGTTTTTTTTCCCTGATGTCTTAATGTTGGTTATTGGTGTGAGTTAACACCAAGCCTATAATGTAGGAACCTTACCAGTTTTTATTAATCCCTGATGTCTTAATGTTGGTTGTTGGTGTTAGATGATACCAATCCTATAATGTAGGGACCTTACCAGTTTTTATTGATCACTGATGTCTTAATGTTGGTTGTTGGTGTGAGTTGACACCAAGCCTACAGTGTAAGGACCTTACCAGTTTTTTTTTTCACTGATGTCTTAATGTTGGTTATTGGTGTTAGGTGATAACAAGTCTATAATGTATGGACCTTACCAGTTTTTTCCCTGATGTCTTAATGTTGGTTATTGGTGTTAGGTGATACCAAGCCTATAATGTAGGGACCTTACCAGTTTTATTTTTCCCTGATGTCTTAATGTTGGTTGTTGGTGTTAGTTGATACCAAGCCTATAATGTAGGGACCTTACCAGTTTTTATTTTTCCCTGATGTCTTTATGTGATTGTTGGTGTTAGGTGATACCAAACCTATAATGTAGGGGGGACCTTACCAGTTTTTATTTTTCCCTGATGTCTTAATGTTGATTGTTGGTGTTAGGTGATACCAAGCCTATAATGTAGGGACCTTACCAGTTTTTTTCCCTGATGTCTTAATGTTGGTTATTGGTGTTAGGTGATACCAAGCCTATAATGTAGGGACCTTACCAGTTTTATTTTTCCCTGATGTCTTAATGTTGATTGTTGGTGTTAGATGATACCAAGCCTATAATGTAGGGACCTTACCAGTTTTTATTTTCCCTGATGTCTTAATGTTGATTGTTGGTGTTAGATGATACCAAGCCTACAGTGTATGAACCTTACCAGTTTTTATTTTTCCCTGATGTCTTAATGTTGGTTGTTGGTGTTAGGTGATACCAAGCCTACAGTGTATGGACCCTTACCAGTTTTTATTTTTCCCTGATGTCTTAATGTTGGTTGTGGTGTTAGATTGATACCAAGCCTATAATGTATGAACCTACCAGTTTTTATTTTCCCTGATGTCTTAATGTTGATTGTTGGTGTTTAGGTGATACCAAGCCTACAGTGTATGGACCTTACCAGTTTTTATTATCCCTGATGTCTAATGTTGGTTTTTGGTGTTAGATGATACCAAGCCTATAATGTAGGGGACCTTACCAGTTTTTATTTATCCCTGATGTCTTAATGTTGGTTATTGGTGTTAGCTGATACCAAGCCTATAATGTAGGGACCTTACCAGTTTTTATTTTTCCCTGATGTCTTAATGTTGGTTATTGGTGTTAGATGATACCAAGCTATAATGTAGGGACCTTACCAGTTTTTATTTTTCCCTGATGTCTTAATGTTGGTTGTTGGTGTTAGATGATACCAAGCCTATAATGTAGGGACCTTACCAGTTTTTATTTTTCCCTGATATCTTAATGTTGGTTGTTGGTGTTAGGTGATACAAGCCTATAATGTAGGGGGGACCTTACCAGTTTTTATTTTTCCCTGATGTCTTAATGTTGATTGTTGGTGTTAGATGATACCAAGCCTATAATGTAGGGGGGACTTTACCAGTTTTTATTATCCCTGATGTCTTAATGTTGGTTATTGGTGTTAGATGATACCAATCCTATAATGTAGGGACCTTACCAGTTTTTATTTTTTCCCTGATGTCTTAATGTTGGTTGTTGGTGTTAGGTGATACCAAGCCTATAATGTAGGGACCTTACCAGTTTTTATTTTTCCTGATGTCTTAATGTTGATTGTTGGTGTTAGGTGATACCAAGCCTATAATGTAGGGGGGACCTTACCAGTTTTTATTTTTCCCTGATGTCTTAATGTTGATTGTTGGTGTTAGGTGATACCAATCCTATAATGTAGGGACCTTACCAGTTTTTATTTTTCCCTGATGTCTTAATGTTGATTGTTGGTGTTAGGTGATACCAAACCTATAATGTAGGGACCTTACCAGTTTTTATTTTTCCCTGATGTCATAATGTTGATTGTTGGTGTTAGATGATACCAAGCCTATAATGTAGGGACCTTACCAGTTTTTTTCCCTGATGTCTAATGTTGATTATTGGTGTTAGGTGATACCAAGCCTATAATGTAGGGACCTTACCAGTTTTTATTTATCCCTGATGTCTTAATGTTGATTATTGGTGTTAGGTGATACCAAGCCTATAATGTAGGGACCTTACCAGTTTTTATTATCCCTGATGTCTTGATGTTGGTTGTTGGTGTTAGGTGATACCAAGCCTATAATGTAGGGACGTTACCAGTTTTTATTTATCCCTGATGTCTTGATGTTGGTTGTTGTTTTTATTTATCCCTGATGTCTGAATGTTGAATATTGGTGTTAGATGATAAAAAACCTATAATGTAGGGACCTTACCAGTTTTTATTTATCCCTGATGTCTTAATGTTGATTATTGGTGTTAGGTGATACCAAGCCTATAATGTAGGGACCTTACCAGTTTTATTTATCCCTGATGTCTTAATGTTGATAATTGGTGTTAGGTGATACCAAACCTATAATGAAAGGACCTTACCAGTTTTTATTTATCCCTGATGTCTTAATGTTGATTATTGGTGTTAGATGATACAAAACCTATAGTGTATGGACCTTACCAGTTTTATTTATCCCTGATGTCTTAATGTTGATTATTGGTGTTAGATGATACCAAACCTACAGTGTATGGACATTACCAGTTTTTATTTTTCCCTGATGTCTTTATGTTGGTTATTGGTGTTAGATGATACCAAACCTACAGTGTATGGACCTTACCAGTTTTTATTTATCCCTGATGTCTTGATGTTGGTGTTGTTTTTATTTATCCCTGATGTCTGAATGTTGATTATTGGTGGTTAGATGATAAAAAACCTATAATGTAGGGACCTTACCAGTTTTTATTTATCCCTGATGTCTTAATGTTGATTATTGGTGTTAGGTGATACCAAGCCTATAATGTAGGGACCTTACCAGTTTTTATTTATCCCTGATGTCTTAATGTTGATTATTGGTGTTAGGTGATACCAAACCTATAATGAAAGGACCTTACCAGTTTTTATTTATCCCTGATGTCTTAATGTTGATTATTGGTGTTAGATGATACAAAACCTATAGTGTATGGACCTTACCAGTTTTTTATTTATCCCTGATGTCTTAATGTTGATTATTGGTGTTAGATGATACCAAACCTACAGTGTATGGACCTTACCAGTTTTATTTTTCCCTGATGTCTTTATGTTGGTTATTGGTGTTAGATGATACCAAACCTACAGTGTATGACCTTACCAGTTTTTATTTATCCCTGATGTCTTAATGTTGATTATTGGTGTTAGATGATACCACAGCCTATAATGTAGGGACCTTACCAGTTTTTTATTTATCCCTGATGTCTTAATGTTGATTATTGGTGTTAGGTGATACCAAGCCTATAATGTAGGGACCTTACCAGTTTTTTATTTATCCCTGATGTCTTAATGTTGGTTATTGGTGTTAGATGATACCAAGCCTACAATGTATGGACCTTACCAGTTTTATTATCCCTGATGTCTTTATGTTAGTTATTGGTTGTAGATGATACCAAGCTACAGTGTATGGACCTTACCAGTTTTTATTTATCCCTGATTCTTTATGTTAGTTATTGATGTTAGATGATACAAAGCCTATAATGTAGGGACCTTACCAGTTTTTATTTATCCCTGATGTCTTAATGTTGGTTATTGGTGTTAGGTGATACCAAGCCTCTAGTGTATGGACCTTACCAGTTTTTATTTATCCCTGATGTCTGAATGTTGAATATTGGTGTTAGGTGATACCAAGTCCTAGTGTATGGACCTTACCAGTTTTTTTTCCCCTGATGTCTTAATGTTGGTTATTGGTGTTAGGTGATACCAAGCCTATAGTGTATGGACCTTACCAATTTTTTTTCCCTGATGTCCTAATGTTGGTTATTGGTGTTAGGTGATATCAAGCCTATAGTGTATGAACCTTACCAGTTTTTTTTTCCCTGATGTCTTAATGTTGGTTGTTCATATTAGATGATACCAAGCCTACAGTGTATGGACCTTACCAGTTTTTATTTATCCTTGATGTCTTAATTTTGGTCGTTGGTGTTAGGTGATACCAAGCCTATAGTGTATGGACCTTACCAGTTTTTTTTCCCTGATGTCTTAATGTTGGTTATTGGTGTGAGTTAACACCAAGCCTATAATGTATGGACCTTACCAGTTTTTTCCCTGATTGTCTTAATGTTGATTGTTATTGTTAGATGATACCAAGCCTTTAATGTATGGACCTTACCAGTTTTTATTTATCACTGATGTCTTAATGTTGGTTGTTGGTGTGAGTTGACACCAAGCCTACAGTGTATGGACCTTACAGTTTTTTCCCTGATGTCGTAATGTTGATTATTGGTGTTAGGTGATACCAAGCCTATAGTGTATGGACCTTACCAGTTTTTTCCCTGGATGTCTTAATGTTGGTTATTGGTGTTAGGTTATACCAAGCCTATAGTGTATGAACCTTGCCAGTTTTTTTTCCCTGATGTCTTAATGTTGGTTATTGGTGTTAGGTGATAACAAGCCTATAATGTATGGACCTTACCAGTTTTTTTCCCTGATGTCTTAATGTTGGTTATTGGTGTTAGGTGATACCAAGCCTATAATGTCGGGACCCTTACCAGTTTTTATTTATCCCTGATGGTCTAATGTGGTTATTGGTGTTAGGTGATACCAAGCCTATAATGTAGGGACCTTACCAGTTTTTATTAATCCCTGAGGTATTATGTTGGTTAGGTGTTGATGATACCAATATAATGTAGGGACCTTACCAAGTTTTTT
>CM056594.1:57088869-57155291 GCA_029721355.1 Tegillarca granosa | reverse complement strand
TTAATTAAAATATTTCCTAGACCTCGCATATTATTAAATATTTCAGTTTCGCTAAACTTAAATAAATTGCATGTTTACGGTGATTAAGACCAAGCATATGGATGACATATTTGTACCATTTTTTTTGTTGAAATTTCATCTCGAGACACCAACATATCTGGGACAGTTGCATAGCGGTAAGGACATCGGTCTACGTTCAAGAAACTCTCTGCTTTTAGTTTGATTCTTAAAACTACCATATGTGGGAAAGTAACTTAATTTGTTTTTTTGAAAAGTATAAAAGATACATAAAAGTATTACATTGCAAAAATGTTCAGCATGACAAAATCTAAAAAGGTACCAAGTTTCGTAACTGTAAGATAATACATATAGGAAATGTTGCCCCTAAAATGATATTGACTTTAACTGTGAGTTAACTTAAAATTACAAATTTTTATAGGCTTGTATATGATTTGGCAATTCTTTCTATATATGGTTCAAAATCATAGGTACAAAGGTCAAGGTCATAGTTGCATAAAAATACTGAAAGGATTAATTCTCTTGGAAATTGTAAACTTTTTGTATAGACATGTATAAAAGAATATTGTAGGAATTGATATTATGACCATTTTGATATATGGTCTAACGTCATAGGTTCAAAGGTCAAGTTCATATCTGCATTGGAATTTTTAAATGGTGGATTTCTTTGAAAATTAAAAAGTTTCTTTAAAGACGTGCATTGTAAAACGTATTAAATAATTTTGATATATGGTTCTCGGTCAAGGTTTCAGAGGTCAAGGTTAAGGTCAAAGCTAAATAAGAATGCTGAAATGGTTTATTATCTCGGAATTATCCACCATACTTTACCTTCTACATATATTTTACTTATTTAGGAATGAAGTGTGCGACTAGATCTTAGATATTTCTGATTAAGTATTGTGGCAGTGGGGTCCAAACTATATTGTACTTTGTAAAAGATTTGAAACACATATCCTCAGTTGAGCATTAAGACCAATGGCCTTCTTGTTATTACTTTGTTGTCGTTATATATTTTGTATGGTTTAGATTTTGTTAATGAAGGTTCATTTCCTATCTTTATATTAGTATAATTTATATCAATTCCTTTCTTGTTTCAGGAAAAATCTCTACCTGGATTTCATAACACTAAAGATAGACTTGGTTGTATAAATTATGATAAAATCATAAAACAACATAAATCGCGCCTGATACAGAAAATATCGTCTGTTGATGTTTTACCGCGGCTAGATGAAAACCATAATCAGCAAGAGGTCAAGGACACTGATAAAGAGAAGGAGAATGAACAAGAAGATGGAGTCAGACTTCCTCAAATACGAAAAACTTCAAAAGTTTGTATTTTCTTACTGCATGCAATATATCAATGAACAATGATTTAACTTTGATATTATATAATAGAGATATAAATTCAGATCGTTTGTAATACGACGTTAATGGTGTAACTTGTAATGTTTTAGCTTAAATTGTCTTTTTGAAACTTTTTTCGTGTTTTATTACAAAATCAGTTGGCGAATTATTTGTATCTAATTGAGCAAGACGTTTTGCTGATTTTTCTCCTTTTTGCAACGAAATAGTTGGACAAAATAGTGAAAAGTTACTGATATTTTTGAACGTTACATAACTTCATTATGTCTCGATGAAATTTTACATATTGACAAATCTCAATTTCAAAGCTATATATTGTATCCTTAATATTTTAATTCTAGCTAAACAAAATTACACGCTTTTCTTTTCTCGATCTTGATTAACTATTTAAAATATAAATGTCAATAAATTAAAATTAACTATTAAACCTAGTGACTTAAAATGAAAAAAGAAAACTCTGGAGGGTTCGATAGAGTTGTTCCGAATATGTTTTTTCTCTTTGTCTGGTTTGGATTTTTGAAATGTCTTTTACTTGTTACATATTTTTGGTGGCGATAGATGCTGCCAGCTATATGCTTTTTAGATGGAAATTTTCTTCTTTGATTTTTTTAAAGTTACAGGATTGCTTCTTTATTGTTTGAATGAATATGTCATTTCTATGTTTACATATGTGCATTTATAGACAAATGTTTGATAATTGGCTGGTACTGTTTGTGCTCATATGTAGTGATATATCCACACCGTTTGGATTTTTTAAAATTTATTGGCAATTTACAAAACTCGAAGCATAATGATCAATTTTGTAATTATAAAATCAAATAAAAAAGAAAAACCAAGAAAAAAAAACAAACAATAATGAATAAGTAATGTAAAATAGAAACTGACATTACAAGTAAGTCAGTGTATTTGCCATAATTCCAGGGTGCCTACTTATCATCTAGTCAAAGCAGACGGTCACGGAGGTCAAGTGTTAAGGACGAAAATTTAAAAGACAAAATAGCAAGAAAGCAAATAGGTAAATATACACAAAAACCAGAAATACTGAAAAAATAGAAGTACGAACAGTTGCAATTCGGTAAATCTTTTACACAGTTATAAACTACATGTTTCTTTTTAATTTTCTCGTATATATGGGTAGGTAATAAAGTTATCAGTAAATTATTTTGTATTTTTAATTTGCATTCTATGGCTCTGGTTTTGGTATTCTTCAATTATTTGATTAAATATTTGGAAGGAAGAACCAATACTTTAACTGTCAAAAAGACATGAACTATCTAAAAGCCAAATAATTAAGAAATTAATTCTAAACGATATTAATTGATACCACTAAACCACAAGCAAAATATGAACTGGTGGCTGAATGAGTCAGCCCGCAAAGTCGAAACGTCCCACCAAAAGGTTCAACCCTGGTCAACCGCATGTGAGAAAAGATTTTTCTTGTCGTTTCCCTAAATAAACAAAGTTGTCTGCAAGGTTTTCTATGACATTGCAGGAGAATGTACTAGCACTCTAAAGGGTAAGTGCATACTAGTACAATGTAACACCCACGCACAAAATGAACGTGTGTTTAAGTACATCATTATAATAGATAAAATCCAACCGCCGTAACCAAACAAATAATTATGAAGTAAAATATTTTATTCGGCCATGTTCACAGTTTAAGAGTACTTATACATAATTTATTCATATATATATATATATATATATATATATATATATATATATATATATATATATATATATATATATTACCATTTAAAAAAAAATTAGAAATGATGAGAAAGATGGCAAGTCAAGAAGAGGGAAGAAAAACAATTGCAGAAGAACTAGATAATAAGCCACTAGACCCTTCAACATTTACATTAACAGAGGCTGATCTCAATCCTTCTTTTGTTGTGGTACAGGTGCTCGAAGCCGGACAGTATTTTGTAAGTATTCATGAAAAAAAACTAATTACTATAGTACAAAGCGGGCGAATGTAAATGAGCGATGTTTGGTTGTGAAAATGTGATTGTCGTTGCTTTAATTTTAGCATCTGAAAAAATTTTCTTAAAAATCCCGTACCAAATACCAGTTTTATGCCAAATTAATTTTTTTAAAAATAAAACAAACATACCAGTCCTTGGTACGTTAAATGTAATTTAATTTTTTCTCACATCCACTCTGAAATAAAATGATTAAAAATGATCGAAAAACCGAGAACTGTTTAAAAAAATCTCTAAAGTTTTATAGCTGACGAACTGATGTCCGGTTATAAAATATATTGATATTTTTTTTGTTAGTGAGTTTCATATCAAAGTTTATAATACTTATTGTTACCAATCCATTAGTTGTTTTATGTTCTTTAGAACTTTGGCTACAGTTCAGCTTAAATTTAATTATTATAGCTAAAATTAAAAAATTAATATGAAAGCATTCTTAATTCTATGTAACAGGGACTCAGCAGTGAACTATATAGAGATCAGCCAAGTATGAGTTTAATAAGCAATGGCTCAGAATGTGTCATGATTTCAAAGAAATTCTTCATGCAAAACGCATCTGAAAAAACAATGCGATACATGTATCAGACGGTAAGACAAAAACCCTCTTAGCAAACATTCTGTGTCAGATAGCAGGATCAACTCGAATTACGACATTAAAACTATTTAAATAGCGTACTAGAAAACGTAATTTACACACTTCAAGTACTGCCTCTGTTTAGGGGAAGTAGACAAAGAAAGAGATGTTTCTAGAAAAATACTCTAACAAAACAAAACAAAACAAAAAAAAAAAAAAAAAAAAAAAAAAAAAAAAAAAAAAAAATTAAAAACTCCTATAACGTTGTTAATTTCTTTATAATCTGCTTATTTACCTATCTTATTGCATCCAGACTAGGATATTTATCACGTTTTACGACAACTATATAAAGAGAAATAACTCTTATCAGCTATTCAAAATTAAAAATAAATGTTGCAGTTGAGAGATGTTTAACTTTTGTGGATTGCAATTACGACAAAACAAAAGTATTCAAATAGTTATGCTAAATTTTCGTTCCGTTTGTTTGTCTAATTTGCTTATTTTTCTCCTGTTTTTTAATTATTGTAGCTAAATTTGCTTTTGCTACAGAGGTACCTTTATCAACTATTGCCAATTTCATAGAATAGTTTCGTTTATTGTATGGTTACTATATTTCAGGAATGTCCTTTTCCAACAGAAGAATCCCTTCAATGTAGCCTCCAGGGGTATATAAACTGGGAGGCTTATAGGAAAAAGATATATAACCGGATAGTTAGGGGATTGGAGGAGAAAAAACAGAAACGGAAATCATTTTTAAGACAGTATCAAGGAGAATATTGTTTTCGAACAGGTCCGCTATGACAGAAAATGTTGTAGAATATTTTTATTGACAACTATATGCTTTAACTTATCATTTATTATCAATAAAAAAATTATATCAAATAGGTTTTGGAATTTTTATTAAATAAGAATTTTGTGTTACTCTCACCATTACACTAAACGGTCTCAGTGCGTATATGTACATAATGTTGATTGTTTATAATAATAATTACGGATCACTTGTTGTAAATTAATTGGGTGCTCAAAGGTCCTTTAATAATAACAAAAGTGAATATATACTTATATTTAAAAACCTTGGATCTATAAGACAAGCAATAAAACACGTTCACTTGTAAATACTATTTATAGTGTAAAGTCCTGGAACTCGGACAGTAACACCGGACATGGGAATGAAAGGATGCGCGTTTCAAAGATCATAAATGACGAAAACAACACACGATTAGTTACAAACGTGTTTTAATGATTGCTTACAAAGCTTTTCTGTTTTGGACGGTAACTAGGTCTTACTACATATAGGTGTTCAATAACGTCATAATGCATCTGGAGAAACTCACATCTAACCAACAAATAAATGTTCTTTATAAATGCCATCGCTCCAAACAAAACTTGTTTCCGCGGTATTAAAGGTTATACGAGTAAAGAAAGAAATTAGTCGATGCTTTTTGCAAAAAATTTGCAGTTGTCAATTCTTTTGGTAGAATCCGGCATTAAAATTATAGAAAATTAAAGCCTTTATATTGTGCTAATGTACAATTAATAATAACAAAAGTAAAATATTCCAATCACTTGCTAAGAATAAATAAGCGAGCAATCTCGGTAATTGAAAGAAATTACTTGAAAGTTGGAAGACGTGGTGATATGTATACAACGAAAAACATAAACAGCAAACTGAAGCTTTAATTCATTGTTGTAAAGTCACTTCAATATTTCAAAATATAATTTTAATAACTTCTTCTCAAACTTCCTGAAAAATATAGAAACATTTGAAAAGTATCCGAGGTACGTCTTAACGATTACGTGGAGTTTGGTAAATTTATTTTAAAAAAGGTCAACGGGAGTTAACCGCCCTACTTTTAAGTCTACTTTTTGGAAAAAAAAAAGTAGAATACATAGAATTCTTGCGCGATTTGCTGCCCTTGATGTACTGGGAACAAATTTAATCGGTTGACATGGAGTGGAATGTTTGTGATGAATTCATGTAATTATAACTATAATATCTTCAATGTATTCATCCTGTGTTTTCTTTTTCTTTTCTTTTCTTTTTTGTTTCTCTAATTTCAGTCATTGATGTCGTATGTATTTTGGTGTTTCAACTATTTTGAAGTTTATGTTTGAGCTATTATTGTGTTACAATTTGTTTAACGTATTTGGTATATTTTTTTATGACAAGGTCTTTTTTTTGTGTAGAAGTTTTAAGCTTTATCATAAAAATTGATATATAACGATAATGCACAAATTCAAATCATCCATAGTAACCATACTAAGATAAGAAACAACCTTCTAAAATTGGTATTTTGAGATATTTTTAGATATTTTATTAGGCGGTCACAATAAAATATCCAATTCATAACTTAATTTCACAGGTGTTCCATACTTCTAATTTTAGAAAAAAATAAAAATATTCGAAATTCCTGCACATTTATTTTTAATTAAAAATTACACTTTCGATGTTAAATGTGTAAATTGTCAGTATTTATTGTGTAAAACTAGAAATTATATTATTTGTTGTAAGTTATAACTAATCATTCACGTGTAATATGTTAAACACTGATATGTTATATTATGCGTATTAGAACATCTACCTGAGTCTATATGTAAAATAAGAATATCTTCTTCAACAAACACGTAAAGTCCAACTCTTAAATCCTGCCAGCACCAGAAACAACTATGTTAATCTAGGAAAAAATTGTTAACAACAAAATTGTCTTCATGTAAGCACTAAGATTAAAATAACTGCATCCTAAGTAGTTGATAAATCATCATAGTAATATGATATGTATATCTTCCTCTCTAAACAAAACATTTAACATTTGAATTACGACGAAGTCCATTTTTGTTAACCAGGTGACATTGCTCTACAGTCCAGAACATTAATGAACCTTTATTAAAGTACTCTTATTTACGCTTGATGAAATCCAGCAACACAACCAGGCTGATAATCAACTCGTCCACAGGCAAAACACGTCTGAAAAAAGAAACACCAATTCTTGAAATCAATTATGCAATGTACCTAGAATTATTTTTTATTATTTATTAATATATATTTGCATGATTTATAAACAGGTTTTTATTCCCTGACTATTCTCATGATGGCTGTTACTAAGTACATATCTTTCAGTAGCATTTTTATTTCATTATCCATTTATCTTTTTATTGTCTTTTTTCATGTAACCTTGTGTCTTGTAAATTTTTCATTGGCTATTTACCTCGTTTTAATTTTTTTGTTGGAATGAAACTTAACGAAATGTCATTTTTCCACGTAATTTCATCTTTATGTTTAAAAAGATAAAAAAAGATTTACTGTTATACCAAAGAGTTTAGTCCACAAGACAGACAAGACTAAACGAAAAACAAAACGCTTTATCGACCACCGATTATAAACCTATAACTATTTCATTTCAACATCCAAATATGGAAAGTAGAGTGAAGGCTTAACATGTACTTACAATCTCTAAAGCAACCGAGAACATGCGTCAACAAACATAAAATTTTGGATCAGGCTGATTGCTATCACTAATTACAAAAGACAGTGTATGATCTACGCACTGTGTATGACCCTACGCATGTTATCTATATAACAATCAGTATTACCTAAATACAGGCATAAGTGTAACCAGACATTGACATAACAACATTTACCAGAAACAGATAAATACAGTAAAATATTGTATACTTACACCCTAAAATAAGTTTAATTAACAGCAACAGCACAGCGAACCAAAATAAAAAGAAAAATATATAAATCATTAAAATTCAATTTAACATATGTAACATTTAGTATCAATGTCTTTATAAAAGTTAATAATGGAGAAAAACCATGTGCCATATGTGCAAATTTCGCCAAGATAATTTCTCGTATGTAACCAAAAAAGTTGATACCTAAAAAACATACACTAAACAGTTGAAAATTAATTAATTAAAAGTTCCGAAATTATATTAAACCAAATTAAGTCGAAGAATGTTTTGCAAGAGGGAACACACCTCAGTTTTATTTCAACAGCAGCAGTACCCAATATTAGTTTTAGATAAATCCTAGAAAAACTACATATAGTAAAGGATTGAACAACGTATGTATAAAACATAACAAATTTAAAGTTAAAAATAAAAGCATTCAATTAATAAATAATCTGAAAACCTTGAATTCGAGTTTTATTTTAAATCTATCACTATGAAGTCTTATATATATAATTCATTTCCGAATTTCATAGGAAGAGACTAAAAGCATCAAAGGTTTATAATGAAAGCAAAAATGTATGCTAAAACAAATAAATATAGTTGTCTTAAAATTATATTAACACGTTAAAACTACTGAAATGCTTTAAGAAGAAAGTTAAACACTGGTTGCGATGGAAAATCTCAGAGGTCTTAAGTCATACCTTTTAACTGAATTAGAAAAACTAGGAAAATTGATTATATAACTTCTAAAAAACAAATTAACACGATGTACGGCTTTGTTAGGCCGGTGTGAAAAGTATTAAACATTAAAATAAATGGTTCTGAATTTTTTTAGGGTTAGGGTTAAAATAAATGGTTCTGAATATTTTTTTATTATCATTATTATTTTTTTGGTGAAGAATTCAGTAAAATCGATTTACGTCTTCTAAATCTAATACATTTTATTATCTTGGTCCGTCTTTAACAAACGTTACCTAGCAACTTGTATTGACTTTAATGTACTTACCCCCTAATATTTCGTCAAATGATGAAGCAGGAACATAAAAATAAAAAAAAACAGAAAAAGAGATTAGTCTACATTTCAAAAAAGAAGCCAAAACTAATATTTGTGTACTTTTTCAGGAAGAAAGACAAATAAAAATGTTATCTAGTAATTGTTGGCTAAAAACGTATACTTGACAATACCAGTGAGAATGGATAGACATCGATATCCCCGAATTTTAATTAGTTAAATTGCTATACACTTTACAAACATTGAGATTATTTGAGAAATTTTTAAAAGTGTTTGATACAAAAATCACATTAACATTACCATTTCTACAACCTCACTTACATACTAGTGGAGACCGGTAATGTAAGATATAAATAAGTTAAGAAGATATTATTATTCATAATTAAAATATAATATCACAAACGCCTTCAATATTTTATCTGCCGGTGATGAAAAGATATAATTGATACATTTAATTTCAACTTGGTGTGTGTGTGTGTGTGTGTGTGTGCGTGTGCGTGCGTGCACAAGAAATGTATAGCTACTTTATTCAGATTAGTTTTTAGATACTTACAAATACTTCTATCTGTTTACATACAGCAAGGTAGAAAAAACAGAAAAATGTGCAAATTAATTTCGGGTTTAAATAACAGTTTTAAAATACAAAAAGACATATAATATATAGAACCTAACTGTTTAACATTGTTTAATATAATCAGATAGTGCAAATAATCATTGTTTCCTTTTGAGTATCAAATGTAAAGAACGATTTAAATATTAAAAATCAATTGTCATCTATAATGCAGTGTCCTTGTTACGAACACCACTATGTGTGATAAAATTAATTATACATTTAAAGACTTGAAAGAGAGTGGCATTAAAATGAACCCACTTGCTTTTAAAATATTTGCTCTTTTGGCTTCAGAAAATTGTTTGCATTTATGCTGAAAAAAGCTTATCTAAATCTTGACAAAGCCTGGGGGTAATATCATTATGTATTTCATTTTCATAATTAATAACATTTTACTATATTCAGACAAAACCATTCACGTTGTTATTAGCAACGTACAGAATATCCAACAAAAGTCACTTTTCTATTAAGAATGTTACATTATATCTTACGCTTTTCAATTTATTATAAAGTACAGAGGGATATCTTTATTCTCAAATTTCAAAGGCTGGATAATTCTGGGCCTAAATCACAAAATGTCAAAAGTTTCTCCAGAAATTATGAAATGATAAACTAAAAGTTTGTACTTACCATCTATAAAAGCAACAGCCAAGATATGAAAATAAAAATTATAAAAATCAATAAATAAAACTATAATTAGCATAGTTTTACACAGAAAAAGAAATTAAGTACAGATAAAAAATAATAAATAATAATATAACTCATCCTTTGTCCCTTGTTCCTTTCATTCGCAATCTAAATTTCACTCATGACGGGTGTAACTAGCTAGAGAGAGGTGAGTGTGTAGATTTATTATTGTTAAAGCTGCGTCAGCTTTATTGCAATTATCGCAGCTAATAGATATAGATGCTAACCCCCCCCCCCCCCCAAAAAAAAAAAAGCACACGGCCTCACGGAAGTTCACGTGTTTAACTAAATTAACCAGTTTGATTTAACTTTGTCTTCACGATTTTGATTTGGACATGGACCGGTATGTTTGTGTTTGATTTGCCCTTGGGATTGTAATTTGGACATGGATCGGCATGTTTGTGTTTGATTTGCCTTTGGTATTGTGATTTGGACATGGACCGTTATGTATGTGGTAGATTAGTCTTTGGTATTGTGATTTGGACATGGACCGTTATGTATGTGGTTGATTTGCCTTTGGTATTGTGATTTGGACATGGACCGTTATGTGTGTGGATGATTTGCCTTTGGTATTGTGATTTGGACATGGACCGTTATGTATGTGGTAGATTAGTCTTTGGTATTGTGATTTGGACATGGACCGTTATGTATGTGGTTGATTTGCCTTTGGTACTGTGATTTGGACGTTATGTATGTGGTTGATTTGCCTTTGGTATTGTGATTTGGACATGGACCGTTATGTGTGTGGATGATTTGCCTTTGGTATTGTGATTTGGACATGGACCGTTATGTGTGTGGATGATCTGCCTTTGGGATTGTGATTTGGACATGGACCGTTATGTATGTGGTTGATTTGCCTTTGGTATTGTGATTTGGACATGGACCGTTTTGTATGTGGTTGATTTGCCTGTTTTTTTGTGTTATGTTTTTGTTGCTTTGGTTGTTGCCATGTACACATATTTTCTAGATTAAAATATTTATATTTTAGTATAGTTTCATGTTGATTTGTTGATTTCAAATGAAGTGTTTATAAGCTTTAATTATTATACAAATTTTACCTATAGGCATTCTGGAGATTCGAGTTTAAAATCAGAGATTGCCTCAGATAATTTTAGATTGGGATATCATTTAAAGTAGAGGACAAAAGTTAAAAACTAAACCGAATCTTTAATCAGGGATTTGTTCAGAGAAATACCTACATCTCTATTTACTTACTTACTTATGAAAATAAATAAACAATCCGGGTTCTTTACGTTGGGTATGATCTATTGGTAAACACGGGAATTTGATTTCTATAATCGATTTAAAGGCTTAACTTTTAAACAAGGCATTTACAGTACTCTAAAATTTGACAAATGATTTGGTTTTAAATAAAGCGAGTGTAACGGGCTTTGTACAGTAATTAAATAAGAAAGCAGTTTTATTTAATTAAAATCATTTAAAGATTAAACTAACTGAATGGGATCACGGGTTTAATGACAAATAAATTCTTAAAGGTAAAAATAAAAGTTTTCTTGAAATAAAAAAATAAAAAACAAATGTATATTTAGTACACATGAGCCTTAAATTGGTCACATGACAAAACCTACGAGAACTACATTGTATCACATGAAAATACCTTTACGACTTGTATCATATCATATGATGCTATAAAAGGTTACATGAACTCTGGTTAGTGTTGATGAGACTAGGTGGTCTGGAAGATTCTACTAAGTAATTTGATTTATAGAACAATGCAAAAAGAGCATTTTAAACAACATCGAAATAACATATCAATGAATCAAATGATAACATTTTGTGAAACATATCTGTTGAAATATACAAAATGTGATTTTTATCGAAATTAAAATTTTGTAAATTTATACTATATCTATTGCTCTCCGACACACCAACACACTTCAGAATTGTATGTTCGAATGACATATAAATTACGACGAAATTTTTATTGAACATTTATGACATGTAATCTCCACCTTATAAAATGGTTGGTATTAGAAGAAATCAAAATAAGTCTAGATTTGTATGGCTGAGTGTTGTCAAGTATATAGATAGAATTAATGAAAACATGTTTAAAAAGAACAAAATAAATATTTGTAACTGATATAAGAATCAACAAAATATAACCGGTAACGAGAACTTCTAGTAGGTAATACGCAGGTGGGAACTTTACATATTATTATCAACTAGTATTTATCTAAGGAATAAAAACATTGTTTTCATAACACTAAATAGTCCACAGGTGTGTGTGTGTGTGTGTGTGTGTGTGTGTGTGTGTGTGATACATTTATTTACTCACCGGCTGTAAATTTGTCCGTTCGTGTTAAAAGCCATAAGGTTGGTTAAATAAAAATAAAGCATTAAATCAGCAATTATTTGATGTCTATATTTTAAAAAATATAAAACATATTTTTACCGAGTTAGCGATTTTAAAATAAATACTTAAGAATAAAGTCCAGAAAAGGTTTGACGATCTAGAACAAGATAACAATGTAAATCTTTATAATAGTGTACAATCTCCTGTTTGATTGGAGATGTTCATCTACATAGTAACTATATAATGTTCAATGTTCGTAACAAATCTTAAAGATCAAATGAAATCCAATACAAGACATTTCTCTGTTTTGTGGTCATATACCATTTTTTTGAATTTAATCATAAAATACATTCAAAAAATGGTATTGTCATATACCATTTTTTGAATGTATTTTATGATTAAATTCAAAAAATGGTATATGACATTGTCATAAAATATACAAATACATAAAAAAACATAAAATAAGCTTAATAGATTATCCAAACACTAAACTACAAATAAAACCACAGAAAAGATCAACAGTGTTTATCAACACCCTAGTACACAGCCATAGATCAGCAAATAAAATAATAAATCATAAAGCAAGCTTTATAGCTTGTAAACACAACTTTGAAATCTTATTTGTGTAAATAAGGGTCCAATCTTGACCAAAAAGATAAGAGTTATTTCCAATTTCGGCCTAGTTACAAAAATGGAAACTAAGTGGAAACGTTTCTAGGCATAAACTGAAACGGAATAAAGTAAATCATTCAACTTTGCTTACCCCATTCGACATGTTTATAATTAATCCATAACTAGTATAGGAAGTTTTGTTAAATAATTGTGTACAGAGAGATTTCAAATGAATGAAAAAATTATATTTGTTAAGAAATATGTTCTTACCCCAGCATGCCACTTGCATGAAGATTTCCTGTTGCTGTCTGGGTTAAATAACTTTTTACATCTTTTACATGGAAATAAGGCGTGCCCTACTCTCGATGACGGAGGGGCGGGGCTTCCTGTATCCTCATCCCCGTGACGTTCCATCCCATTCATCTTGTCTTCTGTAATAAATACGGGCGTGGTTTCATTCGATGTTATTCTATTCGGGGACGTAGAATTATTAGGTCTTGGACTGTGGACTAACGCTGGAGGTTTTCCTGCAAAGTTTCTTGCGTGGTCTAATATAAGCTTCCTTTGCTGTGCTTCAAGCCTGATATGTTGTTTATTTACATTGTTTCTGTGTTTTGAGACTTCTAAATTAGCATTCCGCAATTCTCGTATAACTTGTTGTTTTAATTTTCGTTCCAGACACTTCACTCGGCTTTGATGCGTAAATAATTCACAGAAAACCGTCACATGATCACAAGCTTCACAAACAACTTGACGATAATCACATTCGTCCATGTGTCTTGTCATATCACATCGTCGTACTTTTTTCTGGCACCCCTTATTAGGACATTCCAAAGGGGTGTTTGGACATTCCTCAGCTACGTGATCCGGAAGATCGGCTATCTGTAAGGTGGCGCCACATTTGTGACTACATCGTATAGTTAGTGATAATAACTTTAATTTGAACTCTATAGACGGTTGCTGAAACTCGTTTGTTAATCTTCCACTACATATGGGACATATTCGAGCTTTGTCACTTGCCAGGCGTTTTTTAATACAAGAACTGCAGAACGAATGTGAACATTGATTTGTTACAGGATCCAGAAATACCTTGTTACAAAGTTTACATATAAAATGATCGTCCACTTCTCCATCAAACAGTCTTAGTTCTAGACCCATTATTATGATAATACTTCCTGGTTGTTTGTCTGTTTGATTATCAGCCTGTGTTCAAATAACGCTATATCTGAAAAAATAAAAATGCTGTAGATACTGATAACAAATATTTGGTGGTCCAAAATAAATAAAACTAATGCGTCATTATTAAATAACAACTTGCTATTTCTGGTTTGATTGTATTTATTTAACAAGATAAAAAATAATTATTTAGAACCAAAACTAAGTGGATGCTAGCTGTAAACAATGCTTTCACCAAAACCACACTAGTTAACAGACCCCCCCCCCCCCCAAAAAAAAAAAAAAAAAAAGAAAGAAAAAAAAGAAAAAAAAAAAGAAGGAAAAAAAAAAAAAAAATAATCAAATGCTTCTTTCACCAAGAAACAATTTTGAAAACCACTTTGGCATAACACCTTATAGAGTAATTGACAGATTTTTATTGGATTAAGTTGTTAGTATCTACATCTATATTGTTGTCTTTTAACTAGACAAATCTAGATTTATTTTACTTGAAAAATACCCAGGGTGAAACACAAAGAAATAACAAAAAGTCCAATACAAGAAATAAAGTTCCCTTATTAAAACTGGAAATTGTAATTGTAATTACTAATATTTATACAGCATGTAAATGGCATTGTTAATTACTAATATTCATACGGTATGTAAATAGCATTGTTAATTACTAATATTTATACGGCATGTAAATGGCATTATTAATTATTAATATTTATACTTCATGAAAGCGGCATTAGTAATTTCTAATATTTATACGGCATGAAAGTGGCATTATTAATTTATCCTGTGACAAGTTCCGCTCAATAGATAGATCTCTTGTATAAAATACAATCAATCAATATTTCAATTTTACATTTTATGTGCCCTAAAGTCATAAATCTTAAAAGCAAACCAAACATATTACAGAAGTATTAGATCGGTATTAAATTACTCAGAAACGATCTCACAATAAAAAGGAAATTATTATAACTCCAAATTTCTATAATCACCTGTACACAACGTGTGTATTGATAAAACTTATCCAGGTAGGCAATGGTAAATCACCGGTGTGCATTTGTCTATAACAGTGTTTATATAGTTACCTGAATGTTAATTACTACAGGTAATACCAATCACCTATAATCAGCGGGGTATGATAAACTTGTCATTTCTAGTACTGATTTAAATACATGCTCTATAAGTATATATCCTAAAAAAGACATTTAAAAATTGACATTTTAAGTTTTCTTTTGAACCGAAAATTGATTTTAGAAAAATTTTGAAAAATAAATCATCACAGTATATTTGATATACATGATATAAGTGATTTCGTTTTGTTTGGGTTTTTACATTGATTATTTGAATCACATCACCAGAGGTTATTCTGTTACAATATCCAGTGTCCGTCTACAGTCCGGAGGAACTTTATCATTACTTGTCTCGCATTTCGTTTCTTTGCTTTTTCCATGTTTTTTAGCTAAATTTTCTTCCGAAAACGCTTTAATGACGATTTAGTTATAATTTATCTATTGTACTTTTTAGCAATTTGCAGATTCTCACTATATCAGTATTTATAGTCATATAAATATACACCCATATCTTTTGTTGTTCCTTATATGATTGGATGTTTCCAGAGTGACGAGGAGAGGGAATCCTAAATTGTGTAAAATCTATTTTTGTTGATAATAAGTGAATAAATATCAGTAGAGCTGTCAACCAGCAAATCTGGACATTACAGCGCTTACTCATATAATTACACATAAAGCCTTACAAATGATTAAAGAAATATCAAACAATTAGTATTACCTAAGACAACCCGTGACGGACCTCCCACGACAAACCATTGTTACATATAGCAACATCAAATGATTAACACATATAGAGAGTTGAATAATGGTGTTTAACGTCCCAGTCAAAAATATTTCACCGCCAGCTATAGGCGAAAGTGCAGAAATTTTGCCTGTGCGTTGTGCTGATGGCATTATACAGCAGTGTTCTTTATCGTGCCACGCCGTGACACGGGACCTCGTTAATTTTAAGTTCCCATCCGAACAAACCGTGACTTTCATTTCGTAATGCCGAGTGCTTGGCGAAAGAACAGTCACTACCCACTTTCAAGTCTTGGGTCAGACCCGGCCGGGGTTCGAACCCACACTTCCACTTACGGAGCGAGCACTCTACCAACTGAGCTACCGCAGTGGCGATAACACATATAGTGACAACTGATTATTAAATTTCCGATATCTCAAAATGTTAAATGTACAGTCAGCAACACAGATTAAATAATTGATACAATTTCGACAAAACAGACAAAACTAATTTTTGACAAAAACTATGATAAACCATTGTCTTCCTTAACTCATGTTGATGGTATATGTGTGATGCATGCTCTACGTTTAAATATTCCTTTTTGTAAAAATTCAAAATTTTGCACCTGACAATTGTCAGGAGCCTTAACTGATGTAGATGGTACATCTATATGTGATGTGCGTTCTATGTTCTAAGCACACAAATAACCAACACATCATGACAATTGTCAGGAGTCTTAACTGATGTAGATGGTACATTTATATGTGATGTGCGTTCTATGTTCTAAGCACACAAATAACCAACACATCATGACAATTGTCAGGAGCCTTAACTGATGTAGATGGTACATCTATATGTGATGTGCGTTCTATGTTCTAAGCACACAAATAACCAACACATCATGACAATTGTCAGGAGCCTTAACTGATGAAGATGGTACATCTATATGTGATGTGCGTTCTATGTTGAAAGCACACAAATAACCAACGCATCATGACAATTGTCAGGAGCTTTAACTGATGTAGATGGTACATCTATATGTGATGTGCGTTCTATGTTCTAAGCACACAAATAACCAACACATCATGACAATTGTCAGGAGCTTTAACTGATGTAGATGGTACATCTATATGTGATGTGCGTTCTATGTTCTAAGCACACAAATAACCAACACATCATGACAATTGTCAGGAGCCTTAACTGATGTAGATGGTACATTTATTTGTGATGTGCGTTCTATGTTCTAAGCACACAAATAACCAACACATCATGACAATTGTCAGGAGCCTTAACTGATGTAGATGGTACATCTATATGTGATGTGCGTTCTATGTTGAAAGCACACAAATAACCAACACATCACGACAATTGTCAGGAGTCTTAACTGATGTAGATGGTACATCTATATGTGATGTGCGTTCTATGTTCTAAGCACACAAATAACCAACACATCATGACAATTGTCAGGAGTCTTAACTGATGTAGATGGTACATCTATATGTGATGTGCGTTCTATGTTGAAAGCACACAAATAACCAACACATCATGACAATTGTCAGGAGCTTTAACTGATGTAGATGGTACATCTATATGTGATGTGCGTTCTATGTTGAAAGCACACAAATAACCAACACATCACGACAATTGTCAGGAGTCTTAACTGATGTAGATGGTACATTTATTTGTGATGTGCGTTCTATGTTCTAAGCACACAAATAACCAACACATCATGACAATTGTCAGGAGTCTTAACTGATGTAGATGGTACATCTATATGTGATGTGCGTTCTATGTTCTAAGCACACAAATAACCAACACATCATGACAATTGTCAGGAGCCTTAACTGATGTAGATGGTACATCTATATGTGATGTGCGTTCTATGTTCTAAGCACACAAATAACCAACACATCATGACAATTGTCAGGAGCCTTAACTGATGTAGATGGTACATCTATATGTGATGTGCGTTCTATGTTGAAAGCACACAAATAACCAACACATCACGACAATTGTCAGGAGTCTTAACTGATGTAGATGGTACATCTATATGTGATGTGCGTTCTATGTTCTAAGCACACAAATAACCAACACATCATGACAATTGTCAGGAGTCTTAACTGATGTAGATGGTACATCTATATGTGATGTGCGTTCTATGTTCTAAGCACACAAATAACCAACACATCATGACAATTGTCAGGAGTCTTAACTGATGTAGATGATACATCTATATGTGATGTGCGTTCTATGTTCTAAGCACACAAATGACCAACACAAAATAACAAAGTCTGGTGTCGGATTGAACAATCAACTTAACAATATATAACATTGGAAATATTGTTTTGTGTTTGATTCTCCGGTCGTCATCAGCGGAACCATTTGTTTTTACTTTGATACAGTAACTGTTAATAGGCGTTTCATTGGAGTAGTATCGATGTTTTAAGTCCTATCTAGTACGAAGTACTAAATAAGTGACATACCTGTTTTGTTACCTGTTAATTATTATAATGAATTATATTGATCCAGTAGATAAAACCAAATCAAACAATAATAAAACAATGATAGTATTGATATCCAATAATTACCCTGATGATATACTGTTTACCAAATAATATAGATACAATGGTTAACATAGAAGTGGCTTGAACCGGGAACAATTCTGTATTTAGTCTGGTAATAATTATAAAAAGCTGTAACACAAAAATAACAAAGGAAGCCAAAAATCACAACACTTCCTAAAATTTGATTCTAATTGTTCTCGGACAATAGAAAATAGTTGAAATGTTTATTATTATTATTATTATTGTTATTATTAATCATGCGTGTTGATTGATTTAATGTAGTACAGCACTTCAGATATTTTCCTACTTTTAACTATTTTGGTATAAAAATAAGATTTAACAAATAACTAGAATTATAGTTAAATCAGTGACATAGACATTGTCATTAATCGGTACCGATAAAACTGTGTATCACGTCCGACGTTAAGTGCTCTCTGGAACATTGTATAACTCAGTTGACATCCTTTACCAATTCTACAGCAACAATCTGTTGTCTTCTTAGTGAACTAATTCGATAGATACTGAAGATACATGTCTTGTATTGAATACCCAAGGGTGAAAATTGATGGTATGAAACATCAAAGTAATCTCACTACCGTCTTCATTTAGAATAGACTATCAATAGACTAACTCACTCAATTAAATATTGAGGTACTAATCCTCAAAAGTGTGTGTGTGTGTGTGTGTGTGTGTGTGTTGAAAACATTGGAAATAATACAATAGACACTTACCCTTGTTAGATATTAGGATGTGTTCCTAATATTAAGTTGCTACTACGTCAGCTACTAGCAACCGACTCAGTATGTATAAGTACACTAACACTGGAGATAAATACCCCCTTACAGAGTGTTATATAGTCAAACAATCCAATCGCTGATAGTCTAACCTTCATGTCGAGATGATCATTTTTTATCAATTATCTCAATAACTTTTATCATATATATAGTTGTATATAACGGTAAAACATTATAAATTCCTCAACTCTTTTTGATAATTCTACCTGGGTGAAGTTTAACTCAGTAATGCTGTTTCTTTAAATGACGTTATAAAATGTATTATAAATTCAAAGGTGTTTTCGCTAGAGAAAATTTATTTAAAATTCAAGAGTGCTTTCGCCTGGTTTAAAGACGTGATTTTAAATCTTTTAGTAAGTATCCTATGTATATAGGTAAATACCGCTTGCCAAAAAAGTTAACCAGATTTTAGTTTTCACATGTCTGTGTTAGTATAAAAACATTTGCACTGGAGTGTTTAAAATGTGATTTTTCACTTTATGGATTAAAATATAGATTTAAATCAGAATATATTGACTTCTATACATAGTAAAAATAGCCACGCCAAGCATAAACAAATTGATAAGCTTTGATGCATGATAGAAAATATACCCGATCTTTACAATTTGGAATAGATGTCTATTAAACTACACAATGGATATTATTTTCTGAATACAGATGTATGTATGGGAGTATATTTTTACTTAAATAAAACGTAAACACATTGAAAAGCAATTGTCTATCTCAAAAATTAAAAATCGGAAGACTAATTTTAAATACAAAAAGCTAAAGCAACTGAAATAGTTCAACTGAAAATCAAAAGAGCAATTAGGTTTATCATAATTCAGCAACTGTTGAAGGAGAGATAAATCAAAGCACCGGAGGTGCCGTACGAACAGAGAGCATGGAAACGCAAGAGGCAGTTTGAAAGTGAGTGTAGGTAGCAGTACAATCTGCCTTATCCCATTCCATTCCTATGCGATCAAGGTTGTAAAACACCATATGGAAGGGGAGTAAGAATTCATGACTGGAAAAGTGTCCATTATATTTTTTTGTATTAGTGTTGGCAAAATACCACATTCAGAAGAGTCTGTGCTAAAGCAAGGTTCTTTCACATTCCAAGCATTTCTCCAAGAAAAGACAAAAACGTTCATACGTTACATTTTTAATTAATTACACAAACAGAAAGATGTTTTTATGGTGTCATCGATCGTTATATTTCTCAATAACGACAAAACAACCGCAAATGATGGTTGCAAAAAACTGTTTATATACAAAATACACGCCACCTACCGAGGATTTACCCTAAAACTTTCCATGTAAACTTCTATAGTACATCTTGCACAATCGACAGGAACTCGTGAAATCTCTCAGCTATAGCTTTTTTCCGGTCGATTTCACAATGCTGCTCTCAAAATCGTGTATATCATTTTTACGCTACGTCGACAAAATTAAAATGTAAACATGTCTACATCAGATATGTCAAATTTTGTTGGGGCTTCGAGGAGGGGATGGGAAGGGAAACGAATGAAAACAAATACATTCCTATAAACATGACATTTGCTATCGTGCATGTAAGACATGATTTCTTTACAGCACTTTCCGCAACCTATACTTTTACTTACACGCTCAAACTTCGGGTAATGTTAAAAAAATATTGCTTTATTTACTGTGGTTCACTCTTCTCGCCAAAACGCATGCTACCAAGAAATGACACGTCATATAATTCATCCAATCAAAAGAGACCGTTTAAATTATGGGATATCCGCGAAAATGTTGCGAAAATAGGTCTTTGTTTACATAAACTGTTCATGTATTCTTCCGCTGCGCCGCATTGTATCCTTTCCACCAAAAGTTTCTCCACAGAATCCATGTATAAATTTTATTTTCAATACCACATACATTCATCATTGTGCGGTTACCCTCAGCACGTACTTATCACCCGCAAACTACCGTACTATATTCCACATATATTGCGCAAGGATTTGACATAGCGGTGACATAGCCTGTCCGATTGCGACGTACGTGACAATACATCACAGAGATTCATCTCTGTTCGTAAAAAATGACAGTTTTTCGTGAATTGATGTTCTAACAGTGTAAAGCTTCAAGCTTTAATGCCACTTGTTAATGACAAAATCGAATGCTTGAACGTTTTAATTTGTAAGTTAATTGTGACCTTGATATTAGGTAAAAATCAACAAACTTCAGATTGTTTAATGATAGATTGAAGTTAAATTGTGATGTTTTCATTCACTGAAAGTTCATTATACTGCATCTTAAAATCTAGATACATGTGTATTTGATTCGTCAATAGCGTTTGTCAAATTTTACTATCACATACATCAACCACACCCATCTTGCCGACGGGTGTTAATCAATAGCATTTTTTCTTCTTAACAGGCGATGGTAAACTTTGGCGTTTGCAGATGTCAAACAACGCGTTATATCGTTCTGTTGTTTCAGACGCTGCTTAAACATACATCGTCTGCGTACACGAACGCATAACAACGCATCCCCTGTACATTTTCTTGTCATTCAATTAACTATCCTTCGGGAGTTTTATATCCAAAGGTCCCAGAATAGTACATGTTTTATCTAAATTCACGTGTTTCAAATTTAATAAACAAAACCATTTGTTCCAGACAAGTACTATTACTCATAAAAACTGCAGCACCTTATTTCGTCTTCAGTATAACAAGAAAATATGACTAAAACGGCGTCAAATTTAAAATATTATAATCTAGAAAAAAACGTGTACTTAAACCTTTTAACATTGTAGTATATATATATATATATATATATATATATATATATATATATATATATATATATATATATATATATATATACATATATACGTGCAGACGGACGATCAGGAAGCCGGAAAAACAGCAATAATAATTCACGATTAAGAGATCGGAAATAAAGCAATAATTCAGGACCAGGAGACCGGAAATACAGCCATAACAATTCAGGATCAGGAGGACAGAATGACAGACAAAATTATTCAGGCTCAGGAGGCCAGACAGACAGCAATAATGTTCCAGGATCAGACGATCGGAAATACAGCCATAAAAATTCAGGATCAGGAGACCGGAAATACAGCCATAATAATTCAGGATCAGGAGACCGGAAATACAGCCATAATAATTCAGGATCAAGAGACCGGAAAGACAGCAATAATAATTCAGGATCAGAAGGACGGACAGACAGCAATAATAATTCAGGATCAAGAGGCCGGACAGACAGCAATAATAATTCAGAATCAGGAGGCCGGAAAGACAGCAATAATGATTCATGATCAGGAGGACGGACAGACAGTCATTATAATTCAGGATCAGGAGGACGGACGGACAGACAGCCATTATAATTCAGAAACAGTAGACCGGAAAAAGAGCAATAATAATTCAGGATCAGGAGGCCGGAAAGACAGCAATAATAATTCAGGATCAGGAGGCCTGAAAGGCAGCAATAACAATTCAGGATCAAGAGGACGGAAAGACAGCAATAACAATTTAGAACAGGAGGACGGAAATTCAACCATAATAATTCAGGATCAGGAGGCCGCAAAAAAGCAATAACAAATCAGGATCAGGAGGCCGGAAAGACAGCAATAACAATTCAGTATCAGGAGGACGGAAATACAGCCATGATAATTCAGTATCAGGAGGACGGAAATACAGCCATAATAATTCAGGATCAGGAGGCCGCAAAAAAGCAATAACAAATCAGGATCAGGAGGCCGGAAAGACAGCAATAACAATTCAGGATCAGGAGGCCGGAAATACAGCCATAATAATTCAGGATCAGGAGGACGGACAGACAGAAATAACAATTCAGGATCAGAAGGCCGTACAGACAGCAATAACAATTCAGGATCAGGAGGCCGGAAATACAGCCATAATAATTCAGGATCAGGAGGCCGGAAATTCAGCCATAATAATTCAGTATCAGGAGGACGGACAGACAGCAATAACAATTCAGGATCAGGAGGCCGGAAATACAGCCATAATAATTCAGGATCAGGAGGCCGGAAATTCAGCCATAATAATTCAGGATCAGGAGGACGGACAGACAAGGATCAGGAGGCCGGACAGACAGCAATAATAATTCAGGATCAGGAGGACGGACAGACAAGGATCAGGAGGCCGGACAGACAGCAATAACAATTCAGGATCAGGAGGCCGGAAAAACGGCAATAACAATTCAGGATCAGGAGGCCGGAAATACAGCCATAACAATTCAGGATCAGGAGGACGGACGGACAGCAATAGTAATTCGGGATAAGGGGGCCGAACAGACAGCAATAACAATTCAGGATCAGGAGGCCGGAAAGACAGCAATGGCAATTCAGGATCAGGAGGACGGACAGACAGCAATAACAATTCAGGATCAGGAGGCCGGACAGACAGCAATAACAATTCAGGACCAGGATGCCGGAAAGACAGCAATAGTAATTCAGGATAAGGGGCCGGACAGACAGCAATAACAATTCATGATCAGGAGGCCGGAAAGACAGCAATAATAATTCAGTTTCGGGAGGTTTGAAAGACAGCAATAGTAATTCAGGATCAGACGATTGGAAAGAGAGCAAAAATGCTCCTGGGGAGCAAAATAAAATAGACACCACTTTATACACAAATGTTTATTCAAAAACCAAGTCATGCATTGATGAAATGAACACACAATACACGTGTTTATACAACGCAATGTTAGACTTAGCAATGAACATTTTATAAAACATTAACAGTTAACCATTTTGACAAAGCTTCATAAAAATACAATCTTAATGAAAACATAAATATAACTGCTTTACTGGCTAATTAAGTATTGAGATAAAATATGTAATATATACCCATTTCTATGTCTTTCATCAACTTCTTGACATAATCAAGTTTTTGAATTCTTGACATACCTAATTCAATGACTTTTCAACTTCTTGGTATATCCAATTCTATGACATATCAACTTCTTGGTATACCTAATTCAATGAATTTTCAACTTCTTGACATTCCCAATCATGTGATTTATCAACTTTTGAAAATGCCTGTTTTTCACATTAAATGTTGTTTTGTCAACTTGGACGATTATTTAACTCCTCCAAACATCCTTGTTTTCACACAAAAATTAACAAGTTTTACCCCTTATACACGGAGGATTATGTATTATCTTTTTTTTTTTTAACTTTCATCACATATACATAATTTCTTCTATGTGTAACTATGACAATGGCTTTTATTAATGACAAAATATGTTAAATTAACATTCCTTGTTTAAACTGTTGTGTGAATTACTTTCCTCAAGTTGTCTGGTTGTACCTAATTTGTTAAACCTAATACTTTGATAAAATCTCTTTCAAACATTGATGTTCATAAGGGATAAATTTATTAAATCTGTCTGAAAGCTTGTTGATTAAATAAAACAGAAGTGTTTATGGTAGGTTAGATTCTGGGAATTAATCCTTTAATTATTATGGAAGTCTTGGAAACTTTCATTAAAATATGATAAAATAGCTCCTGTCAAATTTAACCCGGAAGTATAAGATTCAAATTGTAATGTCACACCTACCAATGGCACAAAACTTAAAACTCGATTGCTCTATTACTGTTAATTATAGTTAAAGGGAAGTAAAATAAAAGTTGACTTGAGCAATTGTGTTCAGTACAGCTATTTAACAGGAAATCAAAAAAATGAAGCACAGTAAATAAGGTCAGCATTTTTAACTCATGTACAGTGACTGTTTTAACTCATGTACAGTGACTGTTTTAACTCATGTACAGTGACTGTTTTAACTTATGTACAGTGACTGGTTTGAATAAATGGAGAGCCTTTGGTACAGATGAGCTGAAAATTCATAACCTTATAATTTCCCATATAATTATTTATGTTACCAAACACATAGGTTAAAAAAAACTTGGCACAATTTTTCTTACAAAATTTTGTTAACAAACTTAAAAATAATAATTTAAATTTTTTAATTAAATCACACCTAAACATAATTATATCAAGTTCCTTAGCTGTACACCAAGAAATTTTACGTCCTTTTGAACCCTGTACAATGGAAATGTTTGAATCATTTTATATAAATATAACCAGAAGCCTGGCACACTAGAGGTACATAATCAGTTCACCCTTAATGAGCCTCTATTATTTTATAACCAGTTCTCCCTTAATGAGCCTCTATTATTTTATACCAACCATTTTCACAAACAAACATTTGCCATTCTTGAAACATCAACTTTCAAATCATTAATATACATGGTATAAGAAATGTAGCTAGTGCTTTATCTTCACTTCTCTGCTGTGAAATCTTTGACATATTCATCCATGTAAAACCTATTGTACTGATTCTATCTTCAAAAATATTTTTCACTTAAAACTTTAAAGTTTTACAACAAAACATTAAAACTGCACTTTTTCTTGATATTTCACACATGAAACAAAAAATAAAACATTGTATACTCCTAAGTTTGTGAAAGACATACTTATTTATTTTTATCATAATTAACAAATTTAAATACAAACAAAATGTTTTCATTAATGACAAAAAAAAAATAAGCAAAATATACATTTCATGTATCAGTACATCAACAAATTATATCTGTATGCGGAAAATAACTTGACTTTAATACAAATAAACAAATACCAGTGTACAGAATGTGATTCTTTTATACTATCCCCTTACTAGAATTGGAAAACACTCACCTGACAAAAAAATGGCCAAGTGGTTTACAGTGCTGGCTTACTGATAACAGGACCTCTCACAGCAACTTGAATTAATCTTAATGATAACAGGACCTCTCACAGCCACTTGAGCTAACCTAAATGATAACAGGACCTCTAACAGCCAACCTTAATGACCAGTGCCTTGATCACAGGGTTTCTTGCAGTCAATCTTAATGACCAGTGCCTTTTAAAGCCAATTAAGCTAACCTAAATGATCACAGGACCTCTCACAGCCAACCTTAATGACCAGTGCCTTTTAAAGCCACTTAAGCTAACTGTAATGATCACAGGACCTCTCACTGCCAACCTTAATGACCAGTGCCTTGATCACAGGGTTTCTTGCAGCCAATCTTAATGACCAGTGCCTTTTAAAGCCAATTAAGCTAACCTAAATGATCACAGGACCTCTCACAGCCAACCTCAATGACAAGTGCCTTTTAAAGCCACTTAAGCTAACTGTAATGATCACAGGACCTCTCACAGCCAACCTTAATGACCAGTGCCTTTAAAAGCCACCTAAGCTAACCTAAATGATAACAGGACCTCTCACAACCAACCTTATGATCAGTGCCTTTTACAGCCACTTAAGCTAACTGTAATGATCACAGGGTTTCATGCAGCCAACCTGAATGACCAGTGCCTTTTACAGCCACTTAAGCTAACCTTGATGATCACAGGGTTTCTTGCAGCCAACTGAACTAACCCTAGAGAACTTACTTACAGATCAAAGGATCTTTTACAGCCATTTGAGCTAACTCTACTGGTCAAAGCGAGTTAAGCTAACCTAACAGTGATCAAAGCCTTTAAAACCACTTGGGTTAACCCTACTTATCAGTCATCTGAGCTGACCCTACTGATCACACTCGCTTTAGCTAACCATGAATACTGACTTACTGATTACAGAACCCTCTTTACAACAACTTAGGCCAATCCTACTGATCACACTTGCTTTATCTACCCATGATTACTGACTTACTGATTACAGAACCCTCTTTACAACAACTTAGACCAACTCTAGTATCACACTCACTTTAGCTACCCATGATTACTGATTTACTGATCACAGAATCATCTTTACAACAACTTAGGCCAACCCTACTGATCATACTTGCTTTAGCTACCCATGATTACTGACTTAATGATCACAGAACCCTCTTTACAACATTTTAGGCCAACTCTAGTATCACACTCACTTTAGCTACCCATGACTACTGATTTACTGATCAAAGAACCCTCTTTACAACAACTTAAGCCAACTCTAGTATCACTCACTTTAGCTACCCATGACTACTGATTTACTGATCAAAGAACCCTCTTCACAACGACTTGGGCCAACCCTAGTATGCTTGAGTTATCATTTCACTTGCTAAACAATGGTTTACTCTCAATAGTCAAAATTCTTCTGACTCAATATAACTAAAATGTTTCTATGTGTGTGTGTGTGTGCTATATTCTATATAAAGTACCTGACATGCATATGATTTACACATGTTGTATACATGTTTATTAACATATGTGTGGTTTATCTCCATAAATGGTGTTTTATGCATATTCAAAATCTTATCACATATACTAAGGCAATCAGTTCTGTGATAGTGGAAGAGACCCAAGCATTAACAGAAAACATGTCGAGTGTTCAGTTAGGATCTGCCGGATTTAAACCTAGGCAAAGAGAGGTGCTGTAATCTTCCTGTATTAGGAATATTAAGCATATGTATTCCATGTGTAAAAAATACAATAAATGTTTGCTCCGTAAATAATAATTCTAAAAGAAAATGCAAATAATAATACTAAATGAGACAACATACTGAAGTCCAGATTTTAAAATCAAAATAAAATACAAATACATTTAATAACTTAAGTTACAAATGTTTTAGTTCCTGACCAAATCTTGATGTAATTAGATCAAAACTGAATGTAATTAGATCAAAAAATGGATCGAAACTGGATGCATTTAGATCTAAACTGTTAAAGTATGAAATGCTATATAATGACCATAATAACCATGTATTTGTTTTGTAACAGACAGTATAATTATTTTATGTACAAATTATCTTAGTATAAACTGCATTTAGCAAGCACCTGTATGTATATAACGAAATTAAATCATTATATAAGTAGTATTACATAATGGCTGAAACATGTTCACTTTCCAGTGAGGTAATAAAGATTTTCATTATAAAATAGCTCTCATTATAAATTGGACATTTTTAAAGTAGCTCTCATTCTGACATTGAGTTTTTATTACCTCTTTTTTCTTTTATTAAATACGGAAATATTTTTCAAAAAAGACCAAAATAAGATTGAAATAAAAATTATTTAAAGCATAATGAAGTATACAAAAGCTCAGAAAATTAATAAGTGTACATATAGGGAACATACACAAACACACTTGGATTTAAACCTGTGTGTGCATGTGTATGTGTGAGCAAGCCTTAGAACTATCTATAAAATTTACACACTGATTATAATTATATATAATGTGGTGAATGACAAAATAAGGCAAATTTTAAAATTTACAATACTGATTTCAAAACAATGCAAAACAAGTATACCATGATAAATCTTCAAATTTAAGATAAAAACTTTTGAAATTTCTATATACAAATTAAAACCCCAACAAAAATGTCAGAATTTTAACTTTTCAAGATTATATAAATAATACCACAAAATTTATAAAACTGCCATATAAAATACACAGTGCAAATTTCAAACATAATTAATAGTTCAATTCTAAAACTTCAATCCTTTTCACGACAAACACACTTAATCAGTCTGTTTATATGTATGATCTTGTCTGGACAATATTATTTGGTGTATTTTTTATACAAAACCTTACATTTAAAATAATTTTCTTTTTTTTAACCACAAATGCATTAGCAAGAAGTCACAAATGCATTAGCAAGAAGTCATATACCCAAAGTCAAAATTCTTTTAATATATAGAGGTGGTCAAAAAGCAGCTTGGATGAAATTGAAAGTAATAAATGATTTGTAAAATTCTTTACAATAAACTGATTTCAATTTTTTGTCTACCTTTATTTTTCCTGTCACCAATGTCCATATAATCATGTATTCAAATACTTTTAACATTCCCTTTTAAAGTGTTGCAGATTTCTTTCCAAACTTAAAAGATGATGAAAATTTGCTGATTTACTGTTTTAAATGTTATCAAATACCTTAAAATGGTTAGGAGAAGATTACATTGAACCACATAATACATTTTCTGTTTAGAATTGACAGTTAGGAATACACTGAAGAAAATTATCATCAGTTGTTTGAAATTTCAGAGAAAATAAACAAATAGACAATTCATCATATTATACAGTTTATAATACATATAAAACAATGAAGAGGTAAAATACAAATTATGAATATCAACTCTAAATATGTGTATAGAATTGTAAACAAAACCAAAACTGTTCATATGATATTCTGATATACTAAACAGATCTATATCAAAACTACAAAATCCAATCAATCAGAAAATCAGATGATTCAATTAAGATCAATTTTGTATTATTTCAAAATAAATCTTAAATAATCAGATTGGGATACCTTATTAGTTAATTTTTTTTAAATATCAGTAAAACATAATTATGTATGTGGGTCAAGTTTGTTATCTATAACAGGTATGTGGATCAAGTTTGTTATCTATAACAGGTGTGTGGGTCAAGTTTGTTATCTATAACAGGTATGTGGGTCAAGTTTGTTATCTATAACAGGTGTGTGGGTCAAGTTTGTTATCTATAACAGGTGTGTGGGTCAAGTTTGTTATCTATAACAGGTGTGTGGGTCAAGTTTGTTATCTATAACAGGTGTGTGGGTCAAGTTTGTTTTCTATAACAGGTGTGTGGGTCAAGTTTGTTATCTATAACAGGTGTGTGGGTCAAGTTTGTTATCTATAACAGGTGTGTGGGTCAAGTTTGTTATCTATAACAGGTATGTGGGTCAAGTTTGTTATCTATAACAGGTGTGTGGGTCAAGTTTGTTATCTATAACAAGAATTAAGTAAAATCTGTTTTACTGAAAAACCTAGAATTAAAAACAATTAATGGTGTTAAATGTAAATTAACAATTTATCATTTTATTGAATCAAGGTGGGATAAGAGGTGTGTGTGTGTGTGTGTGTGTGTGTGTGTGTGTGTGTGTGTGTGTGTGTGTGACATCAATCTTAAAGTTTAGTAATCAATATACAAGCTTAAGAAGACATGAAAAAAATTTTCATCTTACAAGGCCTACTGTTGCTGTAATAAAGTAATTTAAAATACAGTTTTTTTCTTTTAAGATAAAAAATAAAATAATCCAACATTTATATTAGATATTGTAAGTAAGTTATTTATGTACCATTATATAAATTACCAAGATAATAAGATGATAATCTTCTCCTAATTATAATTAACGGTCATTATAAGAGATCAATTCTATAAGAATTTTAATTACCGGGTACGTCCATGTTATATACTAGTATGTGCATGTAGTAGAATAATGATAGCAGTAAACAAGTGTATAAAAACCCTTATGTAAATCTACCATTTATGTATCAACTTACAAACAAAAATGCAAAATTGGAAACAAAACATTGTAAAATCACCTGTATATAATATACATAATATAGACTTGATTTCATTAAATAATAAATATAGCAAAACCTGTTAAAGGGACATAACCCATGTTGATAGGAAAATATGTCTTGAGTATGTCTTGAGTTGTTAAATGCTGGAAGTGGAAGACTTATTAGTCTAACCTGATGGCCTGCATAAATTTATAGTTTTGGGCTTCAGGACAATCAGCATGATTTATAACAATTTAAATTTTGTTCAGTATAATGCCTATTTTGAAAAACAAACATCAAAATGGAAACACTTCCATACGATGAAAAAAATCTGTATTTCAAACAAACTGTAACTTATGGATATAAAAACAAAACTTTGACTCAAAACTATAAAATTGGATCAGCACAATCTAACTTTATGTTAGCATCAAATCACGAATATCTTGATTAAACTGACACATTTTGCTATATTTAGCAATTTGTATTATTTATAATCATACAATGTATTTAAATATACCCGCCTGCCAAATGCTTCTGACTTGTATGTTTTTTTGTTGTTTATTTTTATTTATTTATTCTTTTTTTTTTTTTTTTTTTACATTTTTATACTATAGTGGTTCTCAGAAAATTACATAACCATAAAAATCTTTCAAAACATTTTACATTTTTTAAATTTTACATCCATACATACTAAAATACTGATATGTGAAATATATAATTGATGATTAATTGCATACATAGACAGAACTGTCCAGTCATATGTGTAGGATTTTATACTGGACTTTTCTGGAATTGGACTAACATTTTTTTATATGTATACCATGAAAATGCCCCAACATTTATATAAAATTGTTATTTCCCAGTGGATATGGAATAGCATAATATAAAACATAATGTTATTCCAAGAAAACTGACAGGAAAGTCAGATAATTCTCCATAACCAATGAATACAAAATACGAACATTTATATAAGCAGGTATTGTACGGTAGACTGATAAGCTCTGTGTCTGTAAAATTTCTTTGTCTCAGATCTACCTATGACTGTAACATAATCTCAAACATAAATATTCTGCAAGGATAAAACATTTTATTTTATTTATACATTTTTTTAAAGTACAAAAACAGAATTATATATCAATAAACAAGAAATCAACAAACTTAACAATCCATCATCACCCTGCCTGTTTTAACTCTCTCTCTCTTTCACTCAGGATTTTCTCTGTCGCTTTGACATTCTGACAACCCTTTCTGATTTACTCTTTTTGTTTTGTTTTGATCTGTTTTCTGTTTCCTCTTCATCTGATGAGCCTGAGCTACTCTCACTTTCGCTGATACGTCGACGGTACTGTCGAGATCCAAACTTAATATCTATTTTGGTTGTAGCTTTGTGTTGGTGGACTGTGGTATGTGAGTGGGACTTCTTATGTTTGGACTTTTGTTCTTTGTGGTGATTACGGTGATTGTGGTGGTGGTGGTCACTGTCAGAGTGAGAATCGGAGCTAGCGCTTCTACGTCGTTTCCGAGATGGCTTTATAGGATCTGGGTCAAGTCTTGGTGCATCTGCGCGTACCCTATTACAAAAAAGAAACATTAAACTTTCTGATTTAGGTCAGTTGGTGTTTGTGCTTAAACATATGTACATGTTTTCAACAATAAAATCTATTGAGAAAACACAGAAAAAATATCAGAGATAACAAAAAACTAACACATAAAATGAAAATGCCAAAAAATCCATCCACTAGGCAGAAGTGAATTTTAGAATTATACTAAGCAACCAAAACAGACTAGACAGCATCTAGAATGACAAACTATAGCAGTAAATGTAAAAGCATAAATACATGTACAGGACTTCTTCAAATTCACTCTAAGATATAAAATAATATTATCCTTTTCTTTGACATTAATTTAAAATATAAGATAATGAACTCACATCAAAAGATTTTTTTATTCTATAAAATACATGTATAAATTCATGTTGTGAATCAAACAAGTTACCAAAAGGATTAAGATTACAGCACAAAAATGAACTACCATAGTAGTTGGGGTTACAGTATCAACTGTAATACCATAGTGGTTGAGGTTACAGTATCAACTGTAATACCTTAGTGGTTGAGGTTACAGTATCAACTGTAATACCATAGTGGTTGAGGTAACAGTATCAAATGTACTACCATAGTGGTTGAGGTAACAGTATCAACTGTACTACCATAGTGGTTGAGGTAACAGTATCAACTGTACAACCACAGTGGTTGAGGTTACAGTATCAACTGTAATACCATAGTGGTTGAGGTTACAGTATCAACTGTAATACCATAGTGGTTGAGGTTACAGTATCAACTGTAATACCATAGTGGTTGAGGTAACAGTATCAACTGTACTACCATAGTGGTTGAGGTTACAGTATCAACTGTACTACCATAGTGGTTGAGGCAACAGTATCAAATGTACTACCATAGTGGTTGTGGTAACAGTATCAACTGTACTACCATAGTGGTTGAGGTAACAGTATCAAATGTACTACCACAGTGGTTGAGGTAACAGTATCAACTGTAATACCATAGTGGTTGAGGTAACAGTAACAACTGTACTACCATAGTGGTTGAGGTTACAGTATCAACTGTACTACCATAGTGGTTGAGGTAACAGTATCAAATGTACTACTGTAGTGGTTGAGGTAACAGTATCAACTGTACAACCATAGTGGTTGAGGAAACAGTATCAAATGTACTACCACAGTGGTTGAGGTAACAGTATCAACTGTACTACTATAGTGGTTGAGGTAACAGTATCAACTGTAATACCATAGTGGTTGAGGTAACAGTATCAAATGTACTACCACAGTGGCTGAGGTAACAGTATCAACTGTACTACCATAGTGGTTGAGGTAACAGTATCAACTGTACTACCATAGTGGTTGAGGTTACAGTATCAACTGTACTACCATAGTGGTTGAGGTAACAGTATCAAATGTACTACCATAGTGGTTGAGGTAACAGTATCAACTGTAATACCATAGTGGTTGAGGTAACAGTATCAAATGTACTACCACAGTGGTTGAGGTAACAGTATCAACTGTACTACTATAGTGGTTGAGGTAACAATATCAACTGTAATACCATAGTGGTTGAGGTAACAGTATCAAATGTACTACCACAGTGGCTGAGGTAACAGTATCAACTGTACTACCATAGTGGTTGAGGTAACAGTATCAACTGTACTACCATAGTGGTTGAGGTAACAGTATCAACTGTACCACCATAGTGGTTGAGGTTACAGTATCAACTGTACCACCATAGTGGTTGAGGTAACAGTATCAACTGTACTACCATAGTGGTTGAGGTAACAGTATCAACTGTACCACCATAGTGGTTGAGGTTACAGTATCAACTGTACCACCATAGTGGTTGAGGTTACAGTATCAACTGTACTACCATAGTGGTTGAGGTAACAGTATCAACTGTACCACCATAGTGGTTGAGGTAACAGTATCAAATGTAGTACCATAGTGGTTGAGGTTACAGTATCAACTGTACCACCATAGTGGTTAAGGTAACAGTATCAACTGTAATACCATAGTGGTTGAGGTAACAGTATCAACTGTAATACCATAGTGGTTGAGGTAACAGTATCAACTGTAATACCATAGTGGTTAATGTTACAGTATCAACTGTAATACCATAGTGGTTGAGGTTACAGTATCAAATGTAATACCATAGTGGTTGAGGTAACAGTATCAAATGTACTACCTTAGTGGTTGAGGTTACAGAATCAGCTGTGCCAAAATTACTGCTGAAGTTACAGTATGAACTGAACTACTGTAGTGTTTGAGGTCTTAGTATCAACTAAACTAGGCAATCATTAAGATTACAGACTCAACTGAACTACTGTAGCTATTGAGAAAGGTTAGTGTCTACTTTAACAACTACTAATTACTGTACATTCCTGTCAGGTAAATACTGTGCACTCCTGTCAGGTATATACTGTGCATTCCTGCCAGGTAAATACTGTATATTTCTGTCAGGTAAATACTGTACACTCCTGTCATGTAATTACTGTACATTCCTGTCAGTTAAATACTGTAACTCCTGCCAGTTAAATACTGTACAATCCTGTCAGGTATATACTGTGCATTCCAGCCAGGTAAATACTGTATATTTCTGTCAGGTAAATACTGTGCATTCCTGTCAGGTAAATACTCTACATTCCTGCCAGTTAAATACTGTAAATTCCTGCCAGGTAAATACTGTATATTTCTGTAAGGTAAATACTGTATACTCCTGTCATGTAATTACTGTACAATCCTGTCAGGTATATACTGTACATTCCTGCCAGGTAATTACTGTACATTCCTGCCAGTTTAATACTGTGCATTCCTGCCAGGTAAATACTGTATATTTCTGTCAGGTAAATACTGTACACTCCTGTCATGTAATTACTGTACATTCCTGTCAGTTAAATACTGTACACTCCTGCCAGTTAAATACTGTACAATCCTGTCAGGTTTATACTGTGCATTCCTGCCAGGTAAATAGTGTATATTTCTGTCAGGTAAATACTGTGCATTCCTGTCAGGTAAATACTCTACATTCCTGCCAGTTAAATACTGTACATTCCTGCCAGGTAAATACTGTATATTTCTGTCAGGTAAATACTGTACACTCCTGTCATATAATTACTGTACAATCCTGTCAGGTATATACTGTACATTCCTGCCAGGTAATTACTGTACATTCCTGCCAGTTTAATACTGTGCATTCCTGCCAGGTAAATACTGTATATTTCTGTAAGGTAAATACTGTACACTCCTGTCATGTAATTACTGTACAATCCTGTCAGGTATATACTGTACATTCCTGCCAGTTAAATACTAAAAATTCCTGCCAGGTAAATACTGTATATTTCTGTAAGGTAAATACTGTACACTCCCGTCATGTAATTACTGTACAATCCTGTCAGGTAAATACTGTGCATTCCTGCCAGGTAATTACTCTACATTCCTGCCAGTTAAATACTGTACATTTCTGCCAGGTAAATACTGTATATTTCTGTCAGGTAAATATTGTACACTCCTGTCATGTAATTACTGTACAATCCTGTCAGGTATATACTGTACATTCCTGCCAGGTAATTACTGTACATTCCTGCCAGTTTAATACTGTGCATTCCTGCCAGGTAAATACTGTATATTTCTGTAAGGTAAATACTGTACACTCCTGTCATGTAATTACTGTACAATCCTGTCAGGTATATACTGTACATTCCTGCCAGTTAAATACTAAAAATTCCTGCCAGGTAAATACTGTATATTTCTGTAAGGTAAATACTGTACACTCCCGTCATGTAATTACTGTACAATCCTGTCAGGTATATACTGTACATTCCTGCCAGGTAATTACTCTACATTCCTGCCAGTTAAATACTGTCCATTCCTGCCAGGTAAATATTGTATATTTCTGTAAGGTAAATACTGTACACTCCTGTCATGTAATTACTGTACAATCCTGTCAGGTATATACTGTGCATTCCTGCCAGGTAATTACTCTACATTCCTGTCAGGTAAATACTGTATATTTCTGTAAGGTAAATACTGTACACTCCTGTCATGTAATTACTGTACATTCCTGTCAGGTATATACTGTGCATTCCTGCCAGGTAATTACTCTACATTCCTGCCAGTTAAATACTGTACATTCCTGCCAGGTAAATACTGTATATTTCTGTAAGGTAAATACTGTACACTCCTGTCATGTAATTACTGTACAATCCTGTCAGGTATATACTGTGCATTCCTGCCAGGTAATTACTCTACATTCCTGCCAGTTAAATACTGTACATTCCTGCCAGGTAAATACTGTATATTTTTGTCAGGTAAATACTGTACACTCCTGTCATGTAATTACTGTACAATCCTGCCAGTTAAATACTGTACATTCCTGCCAGGTAAATACTGTATATTTCTGTCAGGTAAATACTGTACACTCCTGTCATGTAATTACTGTACAATCCTGTCAGGTTTATACTGTGCATTCCTGCCAGGTAATTACTCTACATTCCTGCCAGTTAAATACTGTACATTCCTGCTAGGTAATATAAGTTACATGGTTTGTAAGTGTGCGGTACGGAATGATACAGGGTCAGTAGAAAAGATACCGGGTGAGGCTTGAGCCGAACCCGGTATCTTTTTTACTGACCCTGTATCATTCCGTACCGGACACTTACAAACCATGTAACTTTTTACCCTACCGATGACCCAATGCTAGATCTATTTTTTAAAAAAATAGAAATAATGCTGATGAAAGAAATATAAAAAAATATCCGACTGCAATAAAATATTACAACATGGAATATCATTTAATAAGGTTTAATGCATGTTATTTAATAATATAGCATTTGAACTTCAAAATAAATAAATGAATAAATAAGTAATACAAATGTAATAAAAAAATTTTGAACTGTCCTTTAAGTGTTTTGAACCGACCCTACACAGTAAAAATTTGTAAAATGACGTACTTGTGACGTATACAAAGAGTTAAAACTAGGCCATTTTTGTTGACGTTTACGTTGGCGACAGGGGACGTAACTCTAACCCACCCGGTATCAGACTTGCTGACCCAGTATTTTTGAGCGTGCTGCTATGTACGGAATGATACTGGGTTGGTCATGTGATTCAATTTAGCCAATCACTATCATAGAATTTAGTCAGAGGTAGGGTAAATACTGTATATTTCTGTCAGGTAAATACTGTACACTCCTGTCATGTAATTACTGTACAATCCTGTCAGGTAAATACTGTGCATTCCTGCCAGGTAATTACTCTACATTCCTGCCAGGTAAATACTGTATATTTCTGTCAGGTAAATACTGTACACTCCTGTCATGTAATTACTGTACAATCCTGTCAGGTATATACTGTGCATTCCTGCCAGGTAATTACTCTACATTCCTGCCAGGTAAATACTGTATATTTTTGTCAGGTAAATACTGTACACTCCTGTCATGTAATTACTGTACAATCCTGCCAGTTAAATACTGTACATTCCTGCCAGGTAAATACTGTATATTTCTGTCAGGTAAATACTGTACACTCCTGTCATGTAATTACTGTACAATCCTGTCAGGTTTATACTGTGCATTCCTGCCAGGTAATTACTCTACATTCCTGCCAGTTAAATACTGTACATTCCTGCTAGGTAATATAAGTTACATGGTTTGTAAGTGTGCGGTACGGAATGATACAGGGTCAGTAGAAAAGATACCGGGTGAGGCTTGAGCCGAACCCGGTATCTTTTTTACTGACCCTGTATCATTCCGTACCGGACACTTACAAACCATGTAACTTTTTACCCTACCGATGACCCAATGCTAGATCTATTTTTTAAAAAAATAGAAATAATGCTGATGAAAGAAATATAAAAAAATATCCGACTGCAATAAAATATTACAACATGGAATATCATTTAATAAGGTTTAATGCATGTTATTTAATAATATAGCATTTGAACTTCAAAATAAATAAATGAATAAATAAGTAATCCAAATGTAATAAAAAAATTTTGAACTGTCCTTTAAGTGTTTTGAACCGACCCTACACAGTAAAAATTTGTAAAATGACGTACTTGTGACGTATACAAAGAGTTAAAACTAGGCCATTTTTGTTGACGTTTACGTTGGCGACAGGGGACGTAACTCTAACCCACCCGGTATCAGACTTGCTGACCCAGTATTTTTGAGCGTGCTGCTATGTACGGAATGATACTGGGTTGGTCATGTGATTCAATTTAGCCAATCACTATCATAGAATTTAGTCAGAGGTAGGGTAAATACTGTATATTTCTGTCAGGTAAATACTGTACACTCCTGTCATGTAATTACTGTACAATCCTGTCAGGTAAATACTGTGCATTCCTGCCAGGTAATTACTCTACATTCCTGCCAGGTAAATACTGTATATTTCTGTCAGGTAAATACTGTACACTCCTGTCATGTAATTACTGTACAATCCTGTCTGGTAAATACTGTGCATTCCTGCCAGGTAATTACTGTACATTCCTGCCAGGTAATTACTCCACATTCCTGTCAGGAAAATACTGTACATTTCTGCCAGGTAAATACTGTATATTTTTGTCAGGTAAATACTGTACACTCCTGTCATGTAATTACTGTACAATCCTGCCAGTTAAATACTGTACATTCCTGCCAGGTAAATACTGTATATTTCTGTCAGGTAAATACTGTACACTCCTGTCATGTAATTACTGTACAATCCTGTCAGGTTTATACTGTGCATTCCTGCCAGGTAATTACTGTATATTCCTGCCAGTTAAATACTGTACATTCCTGCCAGGTAAATACTGTATATTTCTGTCAGGTAAATACTGTACACTCCTGTCATGTAATTACTGTACAATCCTGAGAGGTAAATACTGTGCATTCCCGCCAGGTAATTACTGTACATTCCTGCCAGGTAAATACTGTATATTTCTGTCAGGTAAATACTGTACACTCCTGTCATGTAATTACTGTACAATCCTGAGAGGTAAATACTGTGCATTCCCGCCAGGTAATTACTGTACATTCCTGCCAGGTAATTACTCCACATTCCTGTCAGGTAAATACTGTACATTTCTGTCAGGTAAATATTGTAAATTTCTGTCAGGTAAATACTGTGCATTCCTGCCAGGTAATTACTGTACATTCCTGTCAGGTAAATACTGTACACTCCCGTCATGAAATTATTGTACAATCCTGTCAGGTAAAAACTGTACATTCCTGTCAGGTATATACTGTACATTCCTGCCAGGTAATTACTCCACATTCCTGTCATGTAAATACTGTACACTCCCGTCATGTAATTACTGTACAATCCTGTCAGGTAAATACTGTACATTCCTGCCAGGTAAACACTGTACATTCCTGCCAGGTAATTACTCCACATTCCTGTCAGGTAAATACTGTACATTCCTGTCAGGTAAATACTGTTCATTCCTGTCAGGTAAATACTGTGCATTCCTGCCAGGTAATTACTGTACATTCCTGCCAGGTAATTACTGTACAATCCTGCCAGGTAATTACTGTACATTCCTGCCAGGTAATTACTCCACATTCCTGTCAGGTAAATACTGTACATTTCTGTCAGGTAAATATTGTAAATTTCTGTCAGGTAAATACTGTGCATTCCTGCCAGGTAATTACTGTACATTCCTGTCAGGTAAATACTGTACACTCCTGTCATGAAATTACTGTACAATCCTGTCAGGTAAAAACTGTACATTCCTGTCAGGTAATTACTGTACATTCCTGCCAGGTAGTTACTCCACATTCCTGTCAGGTAAATACTGTTCATTCCTGTCAGGTAAATACTGTGCATTCCTGCCAGGTAATTACTGTACATTCCTGCCAGGTAATTACTGTACAATCCTGTCAGGTAAATACTGTACAATCCTGTCAGGTAAATACTGTACATTCCTGCCAGGTAATTACTCTTCATTCCTGTCATGTAAATACTGTACATTCCTGTCAGGTAAATACTGTACATTCCTGCCAGGTAATTACTCCACATTCCTGTCTGGTAAATACTGTACATTCCTGTCAGGTATATACTGTACACTCCTGCCAGGTAATTACTCCACATTCCTGTCTGGTAAATACTGTACATTCCTGTCAGGTATATACTGTACATTCCTGCGAGGTTATTACTGTACATTCCTGCCAGGTAATTACTCCACATTCCTGTCAGGTAAATACTGTACATTCCTGTCAGGTATATACTGTACATTCCTGTCAGGTATATATTGTACATTCCTGTCAGGTATATATTGTACATTCCTGTCAGGTATATACTGTACATTCCTGTCAGGTATATACTGTACATTCCTGCCAGGTAATTACTGTACATTCCTGCCAGGTAATTACTCCACATTCCTGTCTGGTAAATACTGTACATTCCTGTCAGGTATATACTGTACATTCCTGTCAGGTATATACTGTACATTCCTGCCAGGTAATTACTCCACATTCATGTCTGGTAAATACTGTACATTCCTGCCAGGTAATTACTGTACATTCCTGCCAGGTAATTACTGTACAATCCTGCCAGGTAATTACTGTACATTCCTGCCAGGTAATTACTCCACATTCCTGTCAGGTAAATACTGTACATTTCTGTCAGGTAAATATTGTAAATTTCTGCCAGGTAAATACTGTGCATTCCTGCCAGGTAATTACTGTACATTCCTGTCAGGTAAATACTGTACACTCCTGTCATGAAATTACTGTACAATCCTGTCAGGTAAAAACTGTACATTCCTGTCAGGTAATCACTGTACATTCCTGCCAGGTAATTACTCCACATTCCTGTCAGGTAAATACTGTTCATTCCTGCCAGGTAATTACTGTACATTCCTGCCAGGTAATTACTGTACAATCCTGTCAGGTAAATACTGTACAATCCTGTCAGGTAAATACTGTACATTCCTGCCAGGTAATTACTCTTCATTCCTGTCATGTAAATACTGTACATTCCCGTCAGGTAAATACTGTACATTCCTGCCAGGTAATTACTCCACATTCCTGTCTGGTAAATACTGTACATTCCTGTCAGGTATATACTGTACACTCCTGCCAGGTAATTACTCCACATTCCTGTCTGGTAAATACTGTACATTCCTGTCAGGTATATACTGTACATTTCTGCGAGGTTATTACTGTACATTCCTGCCAGGTAATTACTCCAGATTCCTGTCAGGTAAATACTGTACATTCCTGTCAGGTATATACTGTACATTCCTGTCAGGTATATATTGTACATTCCTGTCAGGTATATACTGTACATTCCTGTCAGGTATATACTGTACATTCCTGCCAGGTAATTACTGTACATTCCTGCCAGGTAATTACTCCACATTCCTGTCTGGTAAATACTGTACATTCCTGTCAGGTATATACTGTACATTCCTGTCAGGTATATACTGTACATTCCTGCCAGGTAATTACTCCACATTCCTGTCTGGTAAATACTGTACATTCCTGTCAGGTATATACTGTACATTCCTGCCAGGTAATTACTGTACATTCCTGCCAGGTAATTACTCCACATTCCTGTCTGGTAAATACTGTACATTCCTGTCAGGTATATACTGTACATTCCTGCCAGGTAATTACTGTACATTCCTGCCAGTTAAATACTGTACATTTCTGTCAGGTAAATACTTTACCTTCTTAGTATAATTACTGCTCTTCTCTTTACAATATCCTGTGGTCTAATACAATGTGTAATATCATCTGCTGCATAACCACTGAAATAAAATTTTAAAAAAATAATATACTACTATATCAAACACTAAACTATTGACCTTTGTACTTATATATAAAGTATACATTTGATTTGTTTTGAACTCTAGAAAATAATTAATCTTAATCATCGTTAAGTGCAAAATCAGTATCTCAAAAATACAGTATCTCACTATAAGACCAGTACCTTGTTTAGGCTAAGACATTCTAATGACAACCCAACTAACTTATTATCTCACATGAAAATTTAAAAACATTTTAATCATGTAGTCATCATTGACGCTATTAACTTTCTTCATTTAGGTTTCATTTTTTTAACTGGTTTGACCTGACCTAGGCAGATTACAGCTGCATTAAGTTTTCAATTTTCTGAATTTTTTCGACTTTCTAAAAAAATATTTTTTTAACAGATAACTTCTAATCATGATCCAAAAGATTCATTTTCTAACATTTCATTCCTATTAGCTGTAAATAATTGGAATCCTCCAACGTGTTGGTCAAATATTTAACAATAATTATTATTAGCTTGGAGTATGCACACTGATGAACAGACTTGAATAAATCAAAGGGGAATTGCATTAATTGTCTAAACTGATATTCAAATGTATTTGTAATGATGAGGACTTGGTTTTAACATGTTATCCGTCACTTATATTTAACAGAGCTGGATTCTGACTTGAGAGCTGTCATTAGTGTACCATATATGGCTGGGTTCTGACATGTGATCTGTCATCTTTATATCTTATACAGCTGGGTTATGACACATGACCTTTATTTGTATATCTAATAGAGCTGGATTCTGACTTGAGAGCCGTCTTTAGTGTACCATAAAGGGCAGGGCTGACATGTGACCTTTATTTGTAGATCTTATAGGGCTAGGTTCTTGCATGTGACCTGTTAGTCCGAATTTCCTCTGACCCTAACACACAATATGCCTAATGGCTGTGTGCCGTTAGGCATATTGTGTGTTAGGGTCAGAGGAAATTCGGACTAGTGACCTGTCATTTGTTTATCTTTTACTACTGGTTCTGACCTTTATTATTACTTTTTAAAAACCCAGGTTCTACCATGTAACCTGTCATTTGTATGTTAATAGAGCTGTGTTCTAATATTTGACCTGCCATAAGTATACCTTATAAGTGTGACACAGCCTCTGTTAACTGGCAAACATAACACTGGTGTAGAAACTCTAATAGGTCTGAAGGTGAAACGACATCCAAAGCAAAGTGCACTATCACTGAAAAAAGAAACTGATACAATTGGTCGGTCAAATATGTGTGGAGGGTCAATGTGTGACACAATACAGCCACCAGGAAGGTAATCATTGATGACAGCACTATTAACAAAACCTTCTGGTATAATCTTGGCATCACATAATGGTTTTATCACTAGTTCATATATCCAGGATGGAATATCATCTACTTCTCCTTTTGGATACAGTCGTTCCATCCCAGGACCTTTTTTCTCCAGTTGAGACCCGTATGTGTACCCTTCCCCAAAGAAATATTTATTCCTAAGGGGAGCTCTATCAACAGTGTGGGCTTTATAGACACCCTTGTTTGCTACTCTCACTACATCGTCTATTTTAGATTCAATTTCTTCGCACTGCTCTGGTGTGAAAATGCGACGTTGTTTGATACCAGAGTGCACTTTACGCAACTCGTCTTCACGATCAGTGTCATCGTATTTGGAGGAATATCTCCGTTCCGATCTTTTCCCATTACTACGTTTATCTCCATTTGCATGCTTATAATGATCGTCTGAACGCCTTCTCTTCTTGTTTTCTTCAGATAAATGGATTTTCAGTCGCAGATCATTGCAGCTGTCAGCCATTTTCTTGTTTCTGAAGATTTCTTCCTACTACAGGAGCATCAACTTCTTGTTCTTTGACGTACACTATTCGTATCGTTGGAGCACTTTTTAAGTCGAAATAATTTTAATTAAATAATAATAATTACATCAAGAGCTGTAACCTACCTAGTAACATCAGTGGAGTGAATATATGATTTCTTCTTCCTAATACTGAGTAGGATCCTTTATAGGATGTCGAAGTCATGACTCAGACGCATGTTGATGGCATTTAAAAGTTTAGACGAAGTTCATCAATTAGCTTCTAGTTATTAACGACAATCCGGTTTTATAGTATTTTTCTCTGTTCATTTGATTTGTTTTGCATTGTTTTTGTTGTTCCGGTTATTGCCAAGTGCATTTTATTTTAGAGGACTTTTATACTCGGCTGTCGACCAAGATATAATTCAATATAAAAGCCGAGGGTAACTAACGTCATTCGTGCATTGAGACAAAACCCTGTGCAACCAGTGAATACCACTATATCATTAATATTAGACGTGAAAAGAAAACCGGGGCAAATAATTGGAACCAAAAAAACCCAGCTGTGAACATTTACTATTCGTGATGTCAAAGAAAAGCCAATGGTGTTGCTAAACCCTTGGATGTAGATGCACTGTTCATAATGAGAATTTGAAATCCTGTAATGTATTTTACCAGGGACTGTTGATACACACTGTTAATAATGAAAATATAGAAATATAAAACAAGAGGCCCATGGGCCTTAACGCTCACCTGAGGATATGTCCAAAATTGTTTGCAAAGTACAATAGACAATATATTCAGTACAGAAACTTTAAAGTTTTCTCAAGTTAAGAACTGCCACAAAACTTAATCAGAAATATATCCAGTAACATTTCATTTATAGGTAGCTTATATAATATGCATGAAGTAACTGTAGTGCAATGAATAATTTCCAAATCATTAACCAATTTCAGTATACTTATGCAACTATGTCCTTGACCTTTGAACATATATGATCGTCAGGTCAATACCTTCCATATTCTAATATACATTTTACCAAAAGTTAGTAGTTTTCAAAGATAATTAGCAATTTAAGTCTTGTTTTGCAGCTGTGACCTTGACCTTTCAACATATGACCTTGAACCATATATCAAAATGATCGCCATTTCAATACCTACAATATTCTAACATACAAGCCTATACAAAAAGTTAATAGTTTTCAAGATAATTAGCAATTTAAGTCTTGTTTTGCAGCTGTGACCTTGACCTTTCAACATATGACCTTGAACGATATATCAAAATGATTGTTGTTGCAATACCTGCAATATTCTAATATACATGTCTTTACAAAAAGTTAATAGTTTTCAAGATATACTGACAAATACATAACTTTAAGCAATTTCCCCACTCAGTACCTTACCATTTCCCCATTTTGAGCCCCATGGCTACCATTTGTGCAAATCTGAAACTACATGACCTAAAGGTGTTATAAATGAAATAACTAAGGTATATCTCTTGTACATTCAGAGGAGAAGATTTTTAAAGTTTTTCACTATTTCCCCCCTTATGGGGCCCCAAGGGGACATAACTCTTTCATTTTTGCAATTCTGAAAGGGCTTCACCCAGGCATAATGGTTACCAAGTGTCAATAAATTTGGCCCAGTGGTTTTGGAGAAGAAGATTAAAATGTAAAGTTTACGGACGCACGTACATACACACGCCGCATCATACCATAAGCTCACGCTGGCTAAAGCCAGGTGAGCTAAAATGTTTTATTCACGGTTAGATCGGTTATAGAAAATGAGATTTTAAAACTCGGACATCAGCAAGATGCTTGAATCAGAATCATAACAATGGACTTTACAACAAGATCACCAGGTTGTCCAAGTGCAACGTTAAAAGAGCTACAACATGACATTTTTTTGTATCGACTGAAGAAGATCCTTACTGTTTTACTCTTTTAAACGTAACTGTGACAAAGGCGTGTATATATAATGATAAATGTCGGTGCCTGTTGTTCTCAGGTTGAGCATCTTGAATATAATAACTGTTTGAAATAAGTCCATTGTTTTAAGGCCGATTTTAAACGGGGACATCGTTTGCCGAGTGGTAACGTGCGCCTACTGCTTAGCTTAGATTCGAATAACACTCTAGCAGATACTAGTATGAAATTGGTTGTCGGTTCGATTGCCGAACGTGATTGGTTTCTACGGGCTCTCCGATTTCTTCCACCATCCCAGAACTAGCTACCTCGATATAAGCAGAGACATATATGCCTCTGATATAAGTAAAGGAGCCATGGGTGATGGTGAAAAACACCGTTAGTCCTGCCGTGCACTGTTTTAAAAGACTATTTTAGTAAAAAAAAAAAAAATTCAAACTCAGCACATGACACTCCATACACTCCGCTCCAAACTTTTAAACGATTTTAGGCTGGGAACATCAATGACAGAATTTAGAATACTATTCCACGTAATTCAATAACTCTGAAATACGTGTAGTTGGTCTTATATATTTGTATGAATAATTTTGTCTTGTTTTTCCTTATCTGTGCTGTTTTACTTTACTTAAGCAAGAGGCCCATGGGCCTTAATGCTCATCTGGGGATATATCCATAATTATTTACAAATTACAATAGAAAATAACTGTAATTACAGAAACTTTCAAAGTTTTCCCCAGTTTGGAACTACCACAATACATAATCAGAAATATATTTAGTCACAGTTCATTCATGAATAGCTACAATACATGTAGTAACTAAAGTACAATGAAAAATTTCCGTTGATTAATCATTTCAGTATACATATATAGATCTACTCACTTAAATTCATTTTGCAGTTCACCGAAAATTCCAAGTTTTGACTTTTCAGGTTAACGAAGTATTTTCAAACTTAAAAGTTTTCGTAGAAATCCGCAGAATGACGTTGAGCGTTAAAATTCTTACGAAACATGCAGTAAATAGTAGATGATAAAACAGTTCCAAGACTCATTCTTCAGTCGAGAACGTTAGTACAGTGGACCCAACTACTATGTGGCTTTTACGTAAGCATACGAGGGTAGCCGAATCAGCAATGGTTTGATCCATCGGGAAACTTCGGTCTTTTTCTTCGTTACATCATAATAGTATGACGTCATTTTGACTCCAGTGACTTTGAACAGTGGATGCACAAACAAAATGGCTGATAACTGGACATGTTATATGTTGTAATAACGTTAATTATTCAAAGATTATCATTATTTCATAATGTTTCAAAAGAATCCAGGTAAGCGTGTGTTAATATTAAGTTGAGAAATGTAAATCATAATTTTTGTACAAACTGAGGATACCAAGACTTGCAGAACAAGGCATTGTTCAGAGCAACAACAGGTCTTAAATTGTTCTTCACCTGTATCTACTGTAATCTTTATACTGAACTTGATGAAGTAGATAGCTGTTGTTCGATCACAAGTTCTTGACAGTATTTAGTACCGGTATTCTAAAAACTGTTAAGACACTAAAAAAAGTGCAACCGAGAATTTTGCTGACCGGAAATGAGTTTCGTCTTTCTTGCTAACCCGGAATATTCTGAGACTGAGTGGCGCCATTTCTCTCTGCTTGGATTTATAAGTGGTTTAACCATTCGGTCATTTACTAATGTCGATAATTCATCATACACGTGCGAACTTCCAAATTCGAATCCAATGAACATTTATGCCTTATAAGAATAATAATAATAATAATATAATAACAGGTCCGTATTTAGAGGGGGTGCGAACGCACCCCTTTTGAAAACCATTAAGCACTGTTAAAGCGTTAAAAATTATTTACCACTATTAAACCCTCAAAACCGTTTTGAAAACATTATAATATTTTGTCAAAGATAAATTTCAAACATGAAGATACATCATATTTGACTATTAATTGTTCATTAAAATACTCCAAAATGCACCATTTTGCATTTTTTTGCATTTCATTTTCAAACTTTTTGGGGGGGGGGGGGTGCCCCCAGACCCCCCTCCCCTAGTGAGGCGCAACTGTGGTGCGCACAAGCATCATTGGTGCGTGCGACGACATTCTTTAAAAACGCACCCATTTCTAAAATACTTGCCTAGGGGCCTGAATAATAATTATAATACTTACCTAGGGGCCTGAATAATAATCATAATACTTGCCTAGGGGCCTGAATAATAATTATAATACTTTATTGCTCAACAACGAAATTACAGGTTATTGCAAAAATAACAGATGAAACGGTTTCCAATATGTCATGAAGAACGTTTAATGAAGACTTCCGTTTTCTAAGACACCGGAATTAATATAAATTTGACGACGATAATATTGATTTAACAGTGACAGAAGTATTTCGTTTCGTTTCCTCTTTCAATTATTTTGAAATTGAACAAACCCAAACTTCAGAAAAATTTCAATTTCTATATCCGATCGATAGACATTAAATAGCGCTTAGTTGGTAAATGTTAAGTGTTACACCAACTTGTATCGGTATTATAACATACATGAAGGAACTGTCTAGGGTTAATTTAACTTACCAAGGATATCGTAGAGGTAATAGTATGAAATAATCGCGGTACGGAAAGTCTCAGATATGGTATGAAATCAAAATGTCCTGTACTCGAAAACAGGTTCCCTCGGAAGCCGGAAACTTGAACCTTGGATCTTCTTAATGCTGGGTCTACCGACCGATCTACTCGGTTACACATATTTAGTAATGGGCGACCACACTAACCAAAAACAAACTTCTACAGTGGAGTAAAACTGTTTTAATTTCGATAGCAGTATATATATTCAGACAATGGTCGGATTCAGATCCGTACTAAACTAATGTGATTACATTTCACAGAAAGCTGTCAGATGATCCAATGCGTTTTTTAACAGAACGAAAGCAACCTGAAAGTCGGGGTCTAAAAAGGTAGTTCAAAAATATCAAACGTTGAGCACGTGTACGCTAACACGATCTTCCGTGTTTGTCACGACTTGTATATTCAGTACACGTTCGAAGTCCGGAGTTTTATAGTTAACTAAACTGGGCCTTAAATCCTTTTATTTACTTACTTGCGGTTATGTTGCTTTATTAATTCTGTTTCTTCGCCTGACGCTCTGCATTAGGACAGGCTGGTTCACTCAGCATAATGGACCGGGGAGTGACATGCTTGTCTGCAACATACTGGCTCAATTGGAGCTAGCGCCTTACCAAAATGTCGCTCTGAATGTGCGCTAGTACATGTCAGACAACAATACACACTTGCACATCAGATGTGGAGATCCAGGTCAAAAGTTAAACACACAGCTTGCAGAAAACTTTTTAGTTTTTTTGTTAATATTTACGTTTCCGCTTTACAGCTTAAGAAATTCACATCACAAGCATAAACGAACTTGTTCTTAGATCAATCGATCGAGGTTAATAAGATTGTTCTTTTCACAAATAACTGATGCGAATTTACCACTTTACAACAAAAATTTTAGCATTTCAAATTCCCAATGCAAGAGAGATAACTCTTCCGTCTTTGGAACAACTTAATAAGTTGTAATAATTAGTTTGTAACATAAATGTGTGTCGTAATTATATAACTTCTGTCATAAACTCACTATTCTGAGTAATAACAGGTTTCTATAGCGAATATAGAAGGTTGAAACATTTGCAATTCAATTGATTTACATTACAAAAAAAAATCTTTCAAATTAAATTAAATTAATCATTAATTCAACGATCCTTGAGATTTTTGACACTGATGTAATTAAGTTTATGTCATATCGTAAGTATATGTTTCATTGTCAAAATTTAGTTTGACTAGAAAAAATAATTTGTATTAAATTTAATTCAAATAAGATTTTTTTTACCAATATTTTGAATCGTTAAACGATTTCTATTAAATTTAAATGCATATTTGTGATGTAGGTCATATTTGTGATGTAGGTTTAAATAAATGTAAATATGTTATTGGATATATCAGTGAAGTTCAGAAATTCAAATTGCACACAGAATATACTATAGTATATATTTTGAACTATTAAGATTGTGAATGAAAATGTAGATTACAGAAATTCAGCCAATCAGAGAAGAGTGTGATATGTTGTCACTGACTGAGGACTAATCGAGGCGCGGCTTAGCATGTAACATACAATCATTATATAGTACTGTATATAGACAGCTGGCTATTATAGTTCCGTGTCTGTCGTACAACAAAGCCGCATATCAAATAAGAGTTGATTATTTTTACAATTATTTATTTGCATTTGCAGGCATGTCTGTAGTGAATGGAGTTAATGGTTTGTCTTTAAATCAAGGATTACAATGGAAAGTCGGATTAGTAACGTGGGATAATAAATATTTAACAGCCGAAACATTTGGAAATGAAATAAATGCTAATGGAACTACTTTTAAAAGGAAACAGCAATGGTTTCTAGAACAAGACCAAAAGGAAGAAGTGATTTATATAAAGAGCCACCTCGGAAAGTATTTGTCAGCAGATAAATATGGCAACACAACTTGTCAAGCTGAAGAAAAAGGAGACGCTGAAAAATTTAGTGTAGAGTATAATAAAGATGGAAAATGGCTATTTAAAAATAAAGCTCACGGTTTTTACTTACAAGCAAATTTTAAGGAAGACAAGAAAGAAACCATAAAATGTTTCGCCAAATCGCCATCAAAAACTGAAACATGGACAATACAGTTATCAATTCATCCACAAATCAATCTGAAAAACGTATGTAGAAAAAGATATGTGCATTTTAAAGATGATGAGATCCAGTGTAATGCTGATATACCCTGGGGTGCTGATGCACTTATCACATTGGAGTTCTCAGAAGGTAAATACGCCTTTAAAACGTGTAACAATCGTTATCTCCACAAAAATGGTACCCTGGAAGAACAACTCTCGGAGGACTGTAAATTTATGTTGGAAATTAAATCTGGTCAGCAATCCGGATTAGCTTTTAAGGATAATGAGGGGAGATATTTAACCGGCGTCGGGAGTACAGCCACCATGAAAGGAAGAAATAAAACTATTACAAAGGATGAACTTTTCACAATTGAAGATAGCCACCCACAAGTGATATTTGTAGCACATAACGGCAAAAAGGCGTCTATAAAACAAGGTATGATTTTTTTTTTAAAATTTTACATATAGAAGATGGGAAAATTTTCGTGATGTAATGAAGGTTATGTATAAACTGTGTGTCTTATCGGAGGTGTTCATCTAGTATTGATGTTACAGGGACACTCTAACCTCGCCCCCTTTTCTGCCGACAAGGAAGTACTATAATCGTGTATCTGTAAACTGCACTTCACGAGTTTTTATCTGAATGCAGCAATTATTATATACATGTATTTCTCTTTCTGAATGCATTACTGTTAAAACTATGAAAATTGACAGAAATTACAACCGAGTGTCAGGGCTATCCCAAACTTTCAAACCGTTAAAAATTTAAAAATTCTGATTTAAAGAATTTTACTTTACAGTAAATGGGTTAATCTGCTGAAAGTAATAGGTCTATTAAAACAGGAGAGTCATTATATTAAGTATATCGATTGGGGATTAATGTAGAAATTAAAGACTATCCTGTGTATTATCCTAAGGAGAGTACACGACAAAGGAGTACCGGTTACACTGTTTACTACTAACGTATGTTTATCGCATATGAGTAATCCGGGGTAAAATGATAATAAAAAATAATGTCGAGACCAAAATTAATTTTTTTTTCTTCATGAAAGCAGAACGACCTTATTGTACAAGGTAGGTCACGGTTTTCAATAATTGCCGTCTATACAAATAAACTGTGAGTCACACCCAGGTCCTTTGTTCCCATTGGAGATGTAGCATTGTTTTCTCTGCGACAGATGAAGGGGGGATTCTAGTCGCCGCGTGGGGTGAAGTCATGCATGATTCAGAATGAATTGATTATTTTTACAACTGTGTTTCAGCGAAGCTGTGCATTTCAATAAAAAAAATTTTAAAAACGTGTGAATATTGGGATCTATTGGGTTTATAAATGTGTTAATACTGGGCCATTAAAAACTTTACGTCGAGTTAAGGAGGATATATGTTGCCTCACCAGATATAAAGACGAGATCTTTCTCACGGTGTGTGAAAATGTTTTTGCATTTAGATATAATAATTCATGTTTCGTTACGTTTCATATATCTCTATTAACCTGAACGAGATATATTTATGGTGACACTGAAACGTATATTTCCACCCACCTATCCCCCGATAAGGGATGTGAGATCAGGCGCTCTTCAAGTTTTCAAATGTATATATATGTACAATACCCTTAAAATGATGTAATCCAAATTTAGTAAATGTTGTGAGTGTTTCATTCTTTATTTCAACCGTTTATTTTTATCCATTTGTAGGTATAGATGTTTCAGCCAATCAGACTGAAGATACAGATCATGAAACATTCCAAATAGAATACCAAAAATCAGAAAAGAAATGGGCGTTTAGAACTTTCCAATCGAAGTACTGGAACCTGGAATCAAGCACTGGAACATGTGGAATCCAGGCTAACGTTAAGGAGATGTAAGTAACCAGTGGTTTTGTTTGCCTAAAATTACTACCGAATAAAGGTAGTTTCCCCTTGAGAAATATGACTAAAATTTCCCAATTTGACAACTAAAATTCCCCAAAAGGCTACAGGGACACACAATTAAATAGTTTAAGTTAAATCCAGTTGTCCAAAACTGTTCTGACAGACAAAAACTGTTAGATATTGTCACAATATAAAATCTTTACAATGAATTTCAAAATTCTGAACGTAATATGTGACATAAAAAGGGTCCAAATTTTCCCAATCTGAAGGTAGAAGGTAGTTTTTAAAAACCATAGCAAAATCACTGGTAACAGAAATGAAATACGTCACGGTGCATCACAAATTGTAAATCAAAAGATGTTATGACACAAAAATCTTGTAATGGAATAAGCACCGAGTGTTTATGGAAAGCTCTAAAAGTGTTACACATTGTGTAATTTATACAATACTTAATATATTTATACAGTACAAACCATGTATAAGCTTCACAGATTATGTGTTCACACAACCGGAATGAGTAATGTGTTATGCTAAAGAAACAGAATAATGTATTACAACTACATCTAGAGTAAACATTTGTACTTTGTTTCCATTACATAATAATAATATTAAATATACAAATAGTTATTATTTTTAAAACTTTCTGTACAACGGTTTTTACCTATTTTTGACCTAGTTAAGCTCTTGTATGTCCCAGATTAACTCTCTTAACATGCATGTTATGATATATATCAAAATGTTTCCAGTAGTACTACTTCACCGATGTAACAAAATCTAAGCATATTAAAATGTGATTCCGGTTGTGTGAACACATAATCTTAAAGTCAATTTGTGGAACTTATATATGGCTTGTGTTGTATAAATATAATATTTAAGTAAGTATTTCATTAGATACACAATGTGAAACACTTTTAGAGCTTTTCCGAAACACTTGGTACTTATTCCATTACAAGATTTTTGTGTGCAACACCTTTTAATTCACAATTTGTGATTTCTGATCGTTAAACCTTTTTTTTGCAAGTTTTGGAACCATTTTGTGCTTAGCGCGTACACACACAACACACACACACATACACACAACACGCACATACATACGCACACTACAAATACGCACACAACACACACATCGAAGGTTGTAATCTATATTTTATATAAAGCTAATTTGTTGTATTTATCTTTTCTTCAGAACAAAGAATAGTTTGTTTGATATAGAGTGGCATGGAGATGGAACGGCGTCAATCAAAGCTGCTAATGATAAATACATTGTACCAAAGGGAACCGGAAGTATGTATGCTACCAGTGATAGTGTTACTGATAAGGAGAAATTCAAAGTCAAAATAGTCAACAGACCTCTACTAGTGCTCAAATCAGACTTTGGTTTTGTTGGAGTTAAAAATCCAAATGCTGAAGTGTGGGAGTTTATCTGTAATAAAGTAACACATGATGTCTTCTTCCTGACGCCATCAGACAACGGAACATATACACTTAAAGGTAATTTTTATTTGAAATATTTTTGAAATTCAGTATTATAATGTACCAATACGATGCCCTTTACAATGTTCAGGGTTACGTTCAATAACTGTACGAAAACATCGTCGATTTTAAGTACTTAGTGAACGCACCCTTAAACCAAAGTAAACCGGGGTAATTTGATACCAGAGAGTAGTCAATTATATAAAGAACCAGAGAGAGAAAGAGAGAGAGAGACTCTATAAAACAATAAAACAAAATATTTATGTCAGCTAATAATTTAATTTCCTCTTTGTAGGTCAGAACCAGAAGGATGTAAGCGTATCAGATGAAAAATCTTTGGTAACTGATGGTACATCGGCAACACCATTAATTCTTGAATTCCATGGATTTTCCAAATTGTCAATCAGAGCACCAAATAATTGTTATTTTAAAGGTGAACAAAATGGACTTTTCCTTGCTAAACAATCGGTAGAAGAAGAGACAATCAGCCCGGCTTGCTTCCTGGAGTATTAAATATTTACTAGTAGTGAGAAGTATTTTAAAAATTATATTAAGTGGGACCAGTTTGCATTTGCTTCAGTTACCATAGCAACACGTTATTGTTATTTTGGAGATATGGATATAATGCTCATGACAAAAAATCAAACAGTAGGTTTATATCGTATCAAAAATTAGTCAACGAAAGCATTTTGATATGAATTTATATCTGTCTCATAGATGACTGCAAGTTTCCATGTTGGGATCTTGTTTATTTATAGTTTTACAGGGTTCAGTATTGGGACCATGTTCATTTATTTTTATATAAACAAGTGCGCCTGTTATTGTTTAGATCGTCAATATCATCGATATGTTCCTGTTCTTTTTGCTTCCATTATTTTAATTATTTGCGTTTTGATACACGTTATGTTTGCGCATTGAATTGTTTCTTTTTTATGTCTTGTGCATGTATTAATTTACATGTTTGTCAAAATTGTACCAAAATGATATGCTTCACATAGCTAATGTGATAAAATTTATGTCTGCAAGTTTGGAAATCCAAAGAGATAATGATATAATGTTTATCATTCTGTATAAATTTTACCTTACCAAATAAAAGCATTGCAGTCAAAATGTATAAAGTTTTGGCGTATTTTCCTTCAGTTTTCTATTACAAACCCCTGTATAAAGATAGACTCTAGGTATATTTAAACCCTAAATCTAAACCCGCCACTGATTGATCCAATTTAGAAACTAAGAGCCTTTTAAGGAGTACATAAACGGTGTGACAAGAGATACACCACAGGGACTATTTCAGCGATGTTACTGGACTATTTTTTATTCTGTAAACAGACATTAAGTAGGTGTGTATGGATACAAAAAGTTTTTAGTTATGTTTGTTCTTTAAGATCGCGTTGGAAATGGTCTGAAGCAAAGACTTTGTATACTTCACGATATTTGAACATCCCTGTGGTGATTAGTCCTTAGATTTATTTTTACCATCTACATTCTTCTTGAAGGATGTCCTCATTTTTCCTTGATTTTTCTTTATAAATATCTTCAATGTTCTCCCATTTAAAGTATTACCACATTATTAAATTTTTCTCAAACGAATGTGTTTTTAAAAAAATTAAACATCCACTCCATTATTGATTATACAAGAAAGAAGATCTCCAGAGGCGTGTATTGAAATCACCAATCAACATATGTGGTGTTAACATTTTTTTCAAGAAGTTTTTTAACAGTTACGTGCAATATAAACAAGTTTTTATGTTGATGCTGCAGTCATTCTTCATTTCAGACTCGCAATAACTGGCAACCAGTTCCAAATGTTGCACTGGGATGCCTCTTCATAGGAATGAAAAAAAGCCAACCACACGTAGTTACAGTAACAAGTTCTCAATATTTAAGCAGGGGGAATGTAATCATAGTTCTATATAAAACTTGAGACTTTATTTAGAGTCAGACATTAAGATGATACGTAACCTCTAGCAAAGACAAGAATTCAAGTCTGTATTACAATGTTGATCGATATTTTCCTACATCAGATCAATGTTATTTGTCATTATGAATGCTGTTTATGAGATGTTAGTCAATAGATTTTCGGTAATTCTAAACTTTGTAAATGATTTTCAATGCGAATCTGATACGAATTCGTAAAAACATACATGTGTACACGAAACAAATACAATACACGCGTATATCATAAATATTTCAGTGTGTAGATAGAGCGATGCTGCAGCAAAGGTCAAAATGCTAGCAAGAAGTACACAAAATGTATTATTCATAAAATCTACCACCATTACCCAGAGTCTTACTCTAAAACTTATCGAATATTTGATTAAATATCTACTTAGTTCCCAAGTGACTCAATAAAATATGTCTGCTGCATGAACTGATCACAAGCTTGTAGATAAGGGCACGGTGCTGGGTGCTGCAGAGTTATATCAAATTTCCTGATAAGATGTAATATCACTTAGTCGTTTGAATTTATATCTTAAAGAAAATTACGATAAGAAATGTCTTACTCTATTTATCGACATTCTTCATAGGATGGTTTCAGTTATATGCTTATTTTCAGATTTTGTAATAAAAACATATTTTTCTCTCTCTCTCTCTCTCTCTCTCTCTCTCTCTCTCTCTCTCTCTCTCTCTCTCTCTCTCTCTGTGATACGTTTTTTCTATAGTGTATTGTTAATTAAATTCCCCTGACTTTATCAAATATTAATACATAACCTGTATATTATTGTATATTATATATTTGATTACATTCCGACATGATTTCTTTGTTTATCAATAAAACTCCGAGTTAATTACAATAAATATAAATAAGACGATCTTTACATGAAGAAGTTTCAACATAGCATCTAAATTATTTTATTGCTTTTATTGAACAAAAGCTATCTGAGATTTACAGCGGAATACATAAAAAATTAACCGAAATGGAAATACACCCCTGGATTTTGCACGACTTTGAACGTACAATGTGTACACTGACTTTACCATCAAATAATTAATATGTACATGTCTACACTAGCCACGTGTTCACTGGCCATATTTGCGACTGAACGAAAATATCTTTCAACTATTTCCATAGTCTATTGAATGTGTTCCTGGTTAAATGGAAACAAAATTAACTAATTTTATTCCATTAGACGTCCTCTTTGTTGCACGGAAATGTTGTCAACCACTTCAACATTTCATTGGTCACGTTCATTGTTATACGGAAATGTTTGTCAACCACTTCAACATTTCATTGGTCACGTTCTTTGTTATACGGAAATGTTTGTCAACCACTTAACATTTCATTGGTCACGTTCTTTGTTATGTATAAAATGTTTGTCAACCACTTCTGTATTACAATGTGCGTGTTTTTGGTTGAACGGAAATGTTTGTCAACCACTTCAACATTCCATTAGGCATGCTCTTTGTTGAACGGAAATGTTTGTCAACCGCTTCAACATTTCATTGGTCACCTTCATTGTTATACGGAAATGTTTGTCAACCACTTCAACGTTTCATTGGTCACGTTCTTTGTTATATGGAAATGTTTGTCAACCACTTCTGTATTCCAATGTGCGTGTTTAGGTTGAACGGAAATGTTTGTCAACCACTTCAACATTCCATTAGGCATGCTCTTTGTTGAACGGAAATGTTTGTCAACCACTTCAACATTCCATTAGGCATGCTCTTTGTTAAACGGAAATGTTTGTCAACCGCTTCAACATTTCATTGGTCACGTTCATTGTTATACGGAAATGTTTGTCAACCACTTCAACATTTCATTGGTCACGTTCTTTGTTATACGGAAATGTTTGTCAACCACTTCAACATTTCATTGGTCACGTTCCTTGTTATACGGAAATGTTTGTCAACCACTTCAACATTTCATTGGTCACGTTCCTTGTTATACGGAAATGTTTGTCAACCACTTCAACATTTCATTGGTCACGTTTCCGTTCAACAAAGAACACGCACATTGGAATACAGAAGTTGTTGACAAACATTTCCGTATAACAATGTGCGTGTTCTTTGTTGAACGGAAATGTTTGTCAACCACTTCAATATTCCATTAGGCATACTCCTTGTGAAACGGAAATGTTTGTTAACTATTTCTCTTTTCCACTTGGAGTTTTCTATATTCCATGAGGTATGGATAAAAGTACTGACTACCGTATTAGAATGTCAATGAAAAAAAAGAAAAGATTTGATTAGAATGTTTTTTTCACAAACCCGTTTTCTACAATGGAGAAAGATTTCTGGATGTAGAAAATGATATTTCTACGCGAGTCAAAAATATTTTTTTAAAGGCATTGCATATACATTTCATTTGATTTTTTTTAACTTTGGAAAGGGGAAGGTCTAGATCGTATTTTGCTAGAAGCAGTTATGAAAAACCGGAATGATTCCTGAAAAAAAATCTTACAATTTTTTTCTCATTGGATTAAATTATTTAAATATATACACTAAGATGAAGTTATACGATTGCAGGAATTGTCAAATTCGAGGGAACGTTTTCCTTTGTGATAAACTAAGCAGGAAATTCTTTGAATGTTAGGTCAGCTTATCCTTCACGTTGCAAATTTCACCCAGACTTTTAGGAAGTCTGAGTCTGGATGCTATTTTGATATTTTATTACAGCAAGGAACATTTTAACGAGGTAGTTTAAGATGGTGACTCATGATTTTATAATGTTATTCTGACTTTATCGTCTGTGTTATATTACCAATATCTCTCTATGGAATTTTGATTCTTGTACTTTGTTATTTTGAAAAAATAAGTTCCATAACAATGTCAATTTGGTGTAATGTTGTATAGCGGAAGTGGTTGATGAAATGACAGTTGATAAATTATAGATGCTGCCTGCTCTTTAGTGTGTGTGTGTGTGTGTGTGTGTGTGTGTGTGTGTGTGTGTGTGTGGAAGGAAGCCTGTGACAACCTTATATACTCATCTGTTACATAACAGAAGGGAAGATCATGACCAAACTTTGACCAAGTATCATGATTTGTACAGGTTAATTAGACAAGGTGCGTACATCAAGACCGACCAGTGACATGGAGACGACTTGAGGAATGAACCTTGTGTAATAAATATAGCCTAAAGTATAATTTTGAAATACCAGAAAATATTTGGCTTAATTTTTATATGATTTCTAAAATCATTACAGTAATGGGGTGTAATAATTGCGGTTTACGTTCTTCTTTGTATTTAAATAAATATCAAGACTGTCAATTCTTTGACAGAAAGGAAGCATCTGAAGAAAACATCGACCTTTGACAAGCAGCATGACAAACTTTCTCACACTAGCGTTCATCCAAGTTAGATTCGAACCTATGCGATTATATATGATGTAATCCGAAAGCGCGTTTTAAAGACCCATCGGTCATCAAAACGATGTATATTTTAGTTGTAACAAAATGTCAAAGGTTCAATGCCTAAAAAATGAAATAGAAACGTAGCACTTTATATTGCGTAATTTGAATCACTATTTGCACAATCGGTAGGATCTCTAAAATCATACTTAATCAATGTAACAGCTTAATACCAAATAAGATTCAGTGAAAGTCAAAAACTACAAAACTGAATACTATTTAGACAAGACGCAGCGCCCGTCCAAAGTAAAAAAATATATACAACTGGATACCATATGGACATAAGGCACAGTGCCCGTCCAAAGTCAGGAACTATACAACCGGATACTATTTAGTCGTAAGACACAGTGCCCGTCCAAAGTCAGGAACTATACAACTGTATACCATTTGGTCGTAAGACGTGGTGCCCGTCCAAAGTCAGGAACTATACAACCGGATACCTTTTAGTCGACAGACACAGTGCCCGTCCAAAGTCAGGAACTATACAACTGTATACCATTTGGTCGTAAGACGTGGTGCCCGTCCAAAGGCAGGAACTATACAACTGCATACCATTTGGTCGTAAGACGTGGTGCCCGTCCAAAGGCAGGAACTATACCACTGGATACCATTTGGTCGTAAGACGTGTTGTCCGTCCAAAGGCAGGAACTATACCACTGGATACCATTTGGTCGTAAGACGTGTTGTCCGTCCAAAGGCAGGAACTATACAACTGGATACCATTTAGTCGTAAGACACAGTGCCCGTCCAAAGTCAGGAACTATACAACTGTATACCATTTGGTCGTAAGACGCAGTGACCGCCCAAAGTCAGGAACTATATAACTGTATACCATATGGTTGTAAGACGCAGTGCCCGCCCAAAGTCAGGAACTTTACAACTGTATACCATTTGGTCGTAAGACGTGGTGCCCGTCTTAAGGCAGGAACTATACAACTCTATACCATTTGGTCGTAAGACGCAGTGCCCGTCCAAAGGCACGAACTATACAACTGGATACCATTTGGTCGTAAGACGCAGTGCTAGTCCAAATGCAGGAACTATACAACCGGATACCATTTAGTCGTAAGACACAGTGCCCGTCCAAAGTCAGGAACTATACAACTGGATACCATTTGGTCGTAAGACGCAGTGCTAGTCCAAAGTCAGGAACTATACAACTGGATACCATTTAGTCGTAAGACGCAGTGCCCGTCCAAAGTCAGGAACTATACAACTGTATACCATTTGGTCGTAAGACGTGGTGCCAGTCCAAAGGCAGGAACTATACAACTGGATACCATTTGGTCGTAAGACGCAGTGCTAGTCCAAATGCAGGAACTATACAACCGGATACCATTTAGTCGTAAGACACAGTGCCCATCCAAGGTCAGGAACTATACTTTGGTCGCGATACCAGAAATCATTTTTAATTTTAAACGTCACTTTTGCACTTTTGCATTGGTCGCAATACAAGAATGTTTCTTAAAAACGAAAGTAACTTTTCATTGATCGATTTTTTTTTTTTTTTTTTTTTTTTTTTTTTTAAATTCCTGTTATAGTGTGGTATTGGGTTTACTGACTATTTTCAAAAGTTTGTTGCATTTCTATGTTCTATTCAAACTATTCAAAGCCTATTTTAATGTTTTTGACTGCAACACGTAAAAATACGTAGATATCATAAGTAATTAGATTGCGTAGTCTTTTTCTCTGCCATTTATTAGATTTCTAGATTTTCGGAAGACATTTGATACCGTCGCATACGGACTATTTAGTTTATATGTAACGTTGAGTTTAGATATATATTTTATCCTACTTTAATTTGCTTTACTTTTGTATCAGATGCGTGTTTACTATAATAGTAATTATTACAATCAATATTTACTCTTGCAGTTCATACATTCTATCAATAAATATCACATTTGATTTAAAAAGGGTTTTCCCCGTCCACCGAGTTAATACAATTCAAAACGATTACCGAATAATTACACTGCCTTACATAAATTACTATACAAATTTTATTCATAGAATCGAGATATTACTGTTTTTGCAGTAATTGAAAGTGACATCTGATCAAAATGTTTGTAATAAAGTTTTTTTCTGGAAAGAAAGTGACTTTTTAGGGGATTTATACAGATAAAAACCCCATTTTAGCTAGAAGACACTTGATGACGTTTTTAACAATTTGATTTTGTAGAGACTTTCAGTCTTTTAATATCTCAGCTGTTTTACATAATTATTGATGGATGGAAGTGTATAATTAACCACAGGTTTTCTTGAATTAGAAGTTATATTACAGTTTACAGAAGATGACATTAATCGTTAACCTAAACATCTGTCTGTATTTTATTTTGGAATTTTTTATGAATGATTTAGTTCGTGGGATTGAGAATATATCACATACCATCTGATGTAAGTTTGCACTCGATCATACTGAATGAGGTAATGAGTTAACTGACAGTTAAAGTAGCTACTGACTTATTGTAAAGATCGTACACAGGATATTGCCAACAACCCTGTAGTTGATAAACACGCCGGTCGTAACTGGTGAAATAGGCCAGACACAGGCTTAACATATATTGAAAACTCCTTACTTTGGACGGGCACCTGATATAATAGGAAACTAATATAGTGTATAAAGGTTTAAGTACTTTCTTTGCGTTTTTTTTTTTTTTTTTTTTTTTTTTTTTCTTTTTTTTTTTTTTTTAAGTGAATTCAAACGATTTTGCGTAAACTAAGTTTATAACTTCATACGACATTGAACGATTATTAGTTATTATAAAGCAACAGTCGTAAAAGTTGTACTAAGGGGGTTGCATTTCAATTATAATTTCTGTCGTCTTTCCAAAGCCAGTGTGAGTTTAAATGATAAAAAATAGAACTGTTATTTTTGCCAACAAAAACCTTTTAAAGTGAATAAATTAAAATTTTCTTTAATTTCTGTCTAATATCTGTAGTTTATTTTGAGATGGGGTGGTTCCGTTATTCCATTGTTCTGTTACAAAACACGATATATTATTCATGTATTTGTTAAAAAATATTTAAAAGGAAAGAAGGAATTGGTTTGATTGGAAAGACTGCTGCTTAAACCATCGAGTCTATACGATCACAGAAGGATGCAAAGATTTCTACCTGAAAATGTGGTATTAAGTATTGCCATGTGCTACTTTTGAATTTTCATGAAATAAAACAATTCAAAATTCGCACATGACAAGTGACAGTATAAAATAATACGACATCATCACCAAAAATCACATACGACACCTAAACAAAGCATCACCTACGACATCATCACCAAAAATCACATACGACACCTAAACAAAACATCACCACGACATCATCACCAAAAATCACATACGACACCTTAACAAAACATCACCTACGACATCATCACCAAAAATCACATACGACACCTTAACAAAACATCACCTACGACATCATCACCAAAAATCACATACGACACCTTAACAAAACATCACCTACGACATCATGACCAAAAATCACATACGACACCTAAACAAAACATCACCTACGACATCATCACCAAAAATCACATACGACACCTTAACAAAACGTCACCTACGACATCATCACCAAAAATCACATACGACACCTAAACAAAACATCACCTACGACATCATCACCAAAAAACACATACGACACCTAAACAAAACATCACCTACGACATCATCACCAAAAATCACATACGACACCTAAACAAAACATCACCTACGACATCATCACCAAAAATCAGAAGTTTTTATGATCAGCGGTCCTAACGTGTATCGGTCTTCAGGCAAGCAAATTGTTGTATTCTGTTGTATGAAGATTTCAATAAAATTTGTAAATATCGCATTTTACAAGTCGTTGTTTATTACCTGACATTATAACGATAAACAGTAAAACTCTTTAATGTGTCCTTAATCACTTATAACAATAGATTAACAAAAGTAATAATGATTCTTGTAGTTTGTTGTGATATTTTGTCTTTGATGTTTTTGAATTATAACGGGACAATAAAATTAACAACAGAATTGAAACGACTGATTGCCTTAGTTCATGGTTTATTATATATGCATTGACATTTGTGGGAGTACAAGCTTTGTCAAATCTTATCTAGGAGGTTTTTATGGAGGCAGTTGCTGGATTTTTCTTGTTCCACGTTGTCTGTGAACATTTTTGGTGATACGTGTTTTGTCACATCTTGTCTGGGAGGTTTTTATGGAGGCAGTTGCTGGATTTTTCTTGTTCCACGTTGTCTGTGAACATTTTTGGTGATACGTGTTTTGTCACATCTTGCCTGGGAGGTTTTTATGGAAGCAGTTGCTGGATTTTTCTTGTTCCACGTTGTCTGTGAACATTTGTGGTGATACGTGTTTTGTCACATCTTGTCTGGGAGGTTTTTATGGAAGCAGTTGGTGGATGTTTCTTGGTCCACGTTGTCTGTGAACATTTGTGGTGATACGTGTTTTGTCTCATCTTGTCTGGGAGGTTTTAATGGAGGCAGTTGAAAGATGTTTCTTGTTCCACGTTGTCTGTGAACATTTGTGGTGATACGTGTTTTTTCACATCTTGTCTGGGAGGTTTTTATGGAGGCAGTTGGTGGATGTTTCTTGGTCCACGTTGTCTGTGAACATTTGTGGTGATACGTGTTTTGTCACATCTTGTCTGGGAGGTTTTTATGAAAGCAGTTGGTGGATGTTTCTTGGTCCACGTTGTCTAGTGAACATTTGTGGTGATACGTGTTTTGTCACATCTTGTCTGGGAGGTTTTTATGGAGGCAGTTGGTGGATGTTTCTTGTTCCACGTTGTATGTGAACATTTGTGGTGATACGTGTTTTGTCACATCTTATCTGGGAGGTTTTTATGGAGGCAGTTGATAGATGTTTCTTGGTCTAAGTTGTCTGTGAACATTTGTTGTGATACGTGTTTTGTCACTTCTTATCTAATAGGTTTCTATGGAAGCAGTTGGTGGATGTTTCTTGGTCCACGTTGTCTGTGAACATTTGTAGGGATACGTGTTTTGTCACATCTTGCCTTGGAGGTTTCTATGGAAGCAGTTGGTGGATGTTTCTTGGTCCACGTTGTCAGTGAACATTTGTGGTGATACGTGTTTTGTCTCATCTTGTCTGGGAGGTTTTTATGGAAGCAGTTGGTAGACGTTTCTTGGTCCACGTTGTCTGTGAACATTTGTGGTGATACGTGTTTTGTCACATCTTATCTGGGAGGTTTTTATGGAAGCAGTTGGTGGATGTTTCTTGGTCCAAGTTGTCTGTGAACATTTTTGGTGATACGTGTTTTGTCACATCTTGTCTGGGAGGTTTTTATGAAAGCAGTTGGTGGATGTTTCTTGGCCCACGTTGTCTGTGAACATTTGTGGTGATACGTGTTTTGTCACATCTTGTCTGGGAGGTTTTTATGGAGGCAGTTGGTGGATGTTTTTTGTTCCACGTTGTATGTAAACATTTGTGGTGATACGTGTTTTGTCACATCTTATCTGGGAGGTTTTTATGGAGGCAGTTGGTAGATGTTTCTTGGTCTAAGTTGTCTGTGAACATTTGTTGTGATACGTGTTTTGTCACATCTTATCTAATAGGTTTCTATGGAAGCAGTTGGTGGATGTTTCTTGGTCCACGTTGTCTGTGAACATTTGTGGTGATACGTGTTTTGTCACATCTTGCCTTGGAGGTTTCTATGGAAGCAGTTGGTGGATGTTTCTTGGTCCACGTTGTCAGTGAACATTTGTGGTGATATGTGTTTTGTCTCATCTTGTCTGGGAGGTTTTTATGGAAGCAGTTGGTAGACGTTTCTTGGTCCACGTTGTCTGTGAACATTTGTGGTGATACGTGTTTTGCTACATCTTATCTGGGAGGTTTCTATGGAAGCAGTTGGTAGATGTTTCTTGGTCTACGTTGTCTGTGAACATTTGTGGTGATACGTGTTTTGTCACATCTTGCCTTGGAGGTTTCTATGGAAGCAGTTGGTAGACGTTTCTTGTTCAACGTTGTCTGTGAACATTTGTGGTGATACGTGTTTTGTCACATCTTATCTGGGAGGTTTTTATGGAAGCAGTTGGTAGACGTTTCTTGGTCCACGTTGTCTGTGAACATTTGTGGTGATACGTGTTTTGTCACATCTTATCTGGGAGGTTTTTATGGAAGCAGTTGGTAGACGTTTCTTGGTCCACGTTGTCTGTGAACATTTGTGGAAATACGTGTGTTGTCACATCTTATCTGGGAGGTTTTGAAGGAGGAAGTTCTTTGATGTTTCTTGGTCTAAGTTGTCTGTGAACATTTGTGGTGATACGTGTTTTGTCACATCTTATCTGGGAGGTTTCTATGGAAGCAGTTGGTGGATGTTTCTTGTTCCACGTTGTCTGTGAACATTTGTGGTGATACGTGTTTTGTCACATCTTATCTGGGAGGTTTTTATGGAAGCAGTTGGTGGATGTTTCTTGGTCCACGTTGTCTGTGAACATTTGTGGTGATACGTGTTTTGTCACATCTTGCCTTGGAGGTTTCTATGGAAGCAGTTGGTAGACGTTTCTTGTTCAACGTTGTCTGTGAACATTTGTGGTGATACGTGTTTTGTCACATCCTGTCTGGGAGGTTTTTATGGAAGCAGTTGGTGGATGTTTCTTGGTCCACGTTGTCTGTGAACATTTGTGGTGATACGTGTTTTGTCAAATCTTATCTGGGAGGTTTTTATGGAAGCAGTTGGTAGATGTTTCTTGTTCCACGTTGTCTGTGAACATTTGTGGTGATACGTGTTTTGTCACATCTTGCCTGGGAGGTTTTTATGGAAGCAGTTGGTGGATGTTTCTGGTTCACGTTGTCTGTGAACATTTGTGGTGATACGTGTTTTGTCTCATCTTGTCTGGGAGGTTTTTATGGAGGCAGTTGGTAGATGTTTCTTGTTCCACTTTGTCTGTGAATATTTGTGGTGATACGTGTTCTGTCACATCTTGTCTGGGAGGTTTTTATGGAAGCAGTTGGTAGATGTTTCTTGTTCCACGTTGTCTGTGAACATTTGTGGTGATACGTGTTTTGTCACATCTTGCCTGGGAGGTTTTTATGGACGCAGTTGGTGGATGTTTCTGGTCCACGTTGTCTGTGAACATTTGTGGTGATACGTGTTTTGTCACATCTTATCTGGGAGGTTTTTATGGAAGCAGTTGGTAGATGTTTCTTGTTCCACGTTGTCTGTGAACATTTTTGGTGATACGTGTTTTGTCACATCTTGCCTGGGAGGTTTTTATGGAAGCAGTTGGTGGATGTTTCTTGGTCCACGTTGTCTGTGAACATTTGTGGTGATACGTGTTTTGTCACATCTTGTCTGGGAGGTTTTTATGGAAGCAGTTGATGGATGTTTCTTGTTCCACGTTGCCTGTGAACATTTGTGGTGATATTTGTTTTGTCACATCTTGTCTGGGAGGTTTTTATGGAAGCAGTTGGTAGATGTTTCTTGGTCCACGTTGTCTGTGAACATTTGTGGTGATACGTGTTTTGTCACATCTTGTCTGGGAGGTTTTTATGGAGGCAGTTGGTAGATGTTTCTTGTTCCACGTTG